>MU790419.1:113641-129734 GCA_026770625.1 Nicotiana glauca
TTTTGTGCTTAGTCTATTTTAAATACTCTTGGTGTGATGAGTTAGGAAAATTGTTTAAAAATGTCGTGTCTATAAAAAAAGTATAGTTTGATTGCTCGAGGACGAGCGATGGATTAAGTGTGGGGTATTGATGATAGGCTATAATTACGTATTTTAGTCGATTATCGCACTTTAATTTACTGAACTTTAGTTGAGTTTGCGCTTTAATCGCTAGTGTTTTGCGCTAACGGTGTGTTTTATGCCTTGTAGGTGTGATTTCAAGCTATATAGATGTTATGGAATGAATTTAAGTGATTTGAAACTTTGAAGTCTGAGTAAAAGCTCAAGGAATTAAGTCGGGATCGTGTTCGGGTGTCAAATTTGATAGTTGAGAACAAACGAAGACTCGATGAGGCATATTGCGTACTGTCTAGTAAATTGGACATAACGGTTTGCTCAGAATTCCATTTTGGCTTCACAATATATGGTTGGAAAGCTAGCTCAAAGGACTACAACTTTCATGTTTTACGTTTTTCCAAATTCCAAAGGAGCAGGGTGAAAAATTGCGGTTCCACCGCGACCGCGGTAGAACAGCGGTAGAAGATGGCCGCGGACAACTGAAGAATCAGAGGGCATGTTTGGCCGCGGTGGAACCGCGGCAGGAGGCAGAAATTTCAGGGACTTATGTGCAAAATATGGGATTTTAAGCCCTAAACCCTATATTAAACAAAGGAGGCCGGCCAAGAACAAGGACGGGACATATTTTGGACCAAAATTAGACCTAAGGAGGCAAGAGACACTACTTTAATTTCAGGGACTTATGTGCAAAACATGGGATTTTAAGCCCTAAACCCTATATTAAACAAAGGAGGCCGGCCAAGAACAAGGAGGGGACATATTTTGGACAAAAATTAGACCTAAGGAGGCAAGAGACACTACTTTAAGGTTAGACAACACACTTGGAGGCAAGAGACACTATTTTAGGGTTAGACAACACACTTGGAGGCAAGAACACATTTGGAGCAAGGCGGAGAATTCTTCTACGAGTTTTTCCTTCCTCTTCCTATTTTTCATTATTGGTTATGACTTTTAGTATTTTAGTTGTGAGCATGTGATTTTTGCAATATATTAATTACTCCCATAAAATATCAGAAAATAATTTTCCCAATTTTTTGCAATTTATAGGAATTTTTGTAGAATTTTCTTAATTATTTGCATTATTGTGCATATTTAATTTCCATTAAAAAATTAAAAAATACCAAAAAATAGCATGCATTACATTTAGAATTTGTTCACATTTTAGGATTAATTTATTAGTTAGTTGCTTTATTAAAAATAAAAATCACAAAAATGACCCAGTTTTACATTCTTAGCTTTAAAATTTTGGATTATTAATTTTTCTCTTTAAATTTAGGATCAATTAATTTTTATAAACTTTATAATTAAATAACTAGCTTAGTTTCACAATTTAAATTAATTTAGGAATTTAGTTTAGGTTCTTAATTAATTAAAGAAAGAAAATAACAACAAAAAAGAAAAGGAAATTGGAAAAGCTTGATCTTAAATTCAAAATTGGGTCATGCAATGAGTGAGCCCAAATGTTTTAATACCCTTTCCTTATTTAAACTAGTCCATCTCCTTACCCAACCCAAACCGGATCGACCCGACCCGACCCAATACCCAACCCTAGATCCAACACCTAAAACCTAGACTCAATACACAAATAGAGGGAATACAAAATGAAGGAGCTGCGCTTACAATCCAAAAGGGATAATGCCTGATACTGAAGAAGAGGGCCGCCGCAAAACAGACCCAAGACCCTCCAATCCCCTGTCATCATCTTCGACACCCCACATCGTCTTCTTCTCCAAAGGGCCAACGAAAGAAGTAGCCATCGTCGAAGACCAGCAACAACAGCTCACCGGAATCCAAACATCACCCTTCAACCCCACCCCATTTTCCTCTCTCCACAAATGTACGCACCAGAACAAAATGAGGCGTCTGGAATACTCTAAGGGACAGTAATATTGAGTCGAGAATGGAGTCCTTTCATCTCCAAGTGACAGTAGTTTATGCAGTTAACTATTAATGTTGACGTTATAATTTTGTGTAGTCTCGACAATTTTAATTTCTCTCTTCTGATTTATAATTTCGAAATCATGGAGTCCAATCGGGTCTGAATTTCGCTAAGCCGACTAAAGTTGATGTTCGAGTGTTTTCGGTCAGCGAGCTTGGTCGACGGTCTCTATCTGTGGTTCAAGTCCCGGCTTAATTCTGTCATTAAATCCCCATCTCAGGTCTATCTCTCATCTTTCTTGATGCTTTGTTGGGATGGTATGGTGTTAATGGCTAGGTGAAGATTTACAGTTCGTTTCCTGCGTTTCATTTTCTGTTCGTTATTATGCGACACTTTAACTTGATGTTGAATACTTTCTATTAAGTCTGATTTTGCTTTGGTCATGCCTATTTATTGGTACCGTGAATCTGATCCTAAATTGTTTGATATAGTATTAGTGGAATGAATTGTTTTAAGTTTTCGAGATCGAATGAGGTGCGCTATGCCAAACAAAAATGGCAATTGCATGGCCCTCATTTTAATTAATCTTGCTTATCCTTAGAACTCGAGGCGTGTCATTTAGCAAATTCCATGGCCCTCGCAAAGTCCAAACACGTAGTTGCATTAGGCGTGTGTTTAATAAACTACCTTCTTAAACTCGGGTGCACATTTATGTGACCCAAATCCAAATCTCAACGAAGTTAAAATATGTCAAAAATCGCGGGTGCATTTATGTGACGTGGTTCGAGACATGTTTTAACGACGTTGCAATCTTCTTTAAAAAATATGAATAAAAGCGGTTAAAAAATTAAAATTTGCACATAGGTTCACAATTGTATAAAATCAGATAATTAAGCTGGATATGACAGTTGAGCGACCGTGCTAGAACCAAGGAACCTGGGAATGCCTAACACCTTCTCCCGAGTTAACAGAATTCCTTACTCGGATTTCTGATTCGCGGACTGATAAATAGAGTCATTCTTTTTCTCGATTCGGGATTTTAAACCGGTGACTTGGGACACCATAAATCTCCCAAGTGGCGACTCTGAATCTCTTAATAAATAAACCCCATTTCGATTGTCCTTTAATTGGAAAAAACTCCCTTTATTATACCCTTTATGGGGGTGTAGTGGAAAAAGAGGTGTGACAGCTCTGGCGACTCTGCTGGGGAGAAGAACCTAGAACTTCGGTTCAGGGTTCAGAATTCGAGCTTAGATATATTGTTGTGTTTGGCTTTATCTGTTATCTGATGTTGTTACATGTTTGGACCTAATATGCAAAATGTTACCTTTTACCGCTTTGATATTATTTGAACCGTATATATAAAACTTCTATGAAACCCTTCTCTTCTCATCTCCGGGGATGTGCTTGCTGGTCAAGACTCCCTATTCTATTAGTGTCATACCTTGAAATAAGAAAGAGGCCGGACAAGTTACTAAGCCAGATGGCCTTTTGGTTCCCGGTACGTAGCCCCCTCCTCGACTCGAGTTATCCGCTCGAGTACACAGTCTAGAACATATACCCAGGTTTTGAACCTAGAATAACTCAGCCTCATACCGGATCCCTAGTAGGAACGCTTATCTGCATCATGTGCAATTTGATTTAGGGGACTCAATCCATGGATTGGGTCCGTCTAGGACAGGTGTACCCAAAATAACAGACCATCTTAATGCATCATATATGCTACAATGTTGCATTTATTCAAGGGGAAAAGGGTCATTTGGCAGACCAATGATAGTTGAGGGCAAATAAAAAAATAAAGAGGAAAAAAAATAAAAAAAAGAAAAAAGAAAAAAGAAAAAGAGAGAGTGAAGTGTGAAAATAAAGCAAATAGGGCCCAATTATGTTTATTGTTACGTTTTTATTAAGAAAAAGACAAAAAAATACATGAAAAATTCAAAAAAGATTTTGCATTTTATCATTTTTCAAAAAATCAAAAATAAAAAAAAAGGAAAAAGAAAATCTAAAAAAGAGTTTGCATGTTTCTATCATTTTCAAGGAAAAGACAAAAAATATGTTTTCTCTAAGTTAGTTGTTTTGTTTAATTTTTCGCCCGTATCCAATCTGCCCGAACTACGCATACCTGATTCTCACCTTTTGGGGTGTGATACGTAGGCAACCCACATAAGGTTCGGTCTTCCTAGTGAGTTTAGATTCTTGGCTTTGCGGGATCTTAGCCAAATTTTACGTTTCTATCCACCTTTTGGCTAGATAAGTCGTTTTGCAAAAATAGCCCCAATCATGTCTTGTATGTGTCTAGTAGCGAGTATTATTGTCTCACCTAGTGTTGGTTTGAGTTTTTGTTTTCATACAGGTGTGGATTTACTTACCGGAGCTGGGGCTTAACATAGCCTAAGACATCTAGCCAGGATCACTCATTCAGAATGTGGATTAAAAGAAGATTTTCTTTTCTTTTGTGTTTTGAGTCATTTTTTATTTATTTATTATTTTACGCCGTCTTTTACCTTTTAGTTTTGAATAGTAATGTCGAGTTTTATTATTATTATTACATTTTCTATTTTTGCATTTGAAAAGGTGTGTAATAAATTAAAAATTCAAAAAAAAAAGAATTGCATTTTATATTTCCGTTAGGAATTTTCCTTAGAATACTAATTGTTGAAATAAAAAAATATATATTTTTGAGGTGGTTTTTCCTTTAGGCAACTAATATCTAGGACTTAAAATAAAATTATTTTTATATTTCCTTTAGTATGTTAAGACTAACAATCAAAAAAAAAAAGAATTTTCTTTTAGAACCTTGTTAAAAGTTTTCTTTAAGGTATTAATCTCAAAAAAAAAAATTTCTTTCGAGGTGTTTTTTTGGAAAATTAGTGAAAAAATAATAAAAAAAAGTTTCTTTATTTTCATTAAACCTTTAGTATATTGTACATAGAAAAAAATATACTTTATCTGTTGTTTGTCATTAGAATTTCTTCTTTAGGCAATCAAAATTGAAATCCAAAAATATTTGTTTTATCATTTTCATTGCTTGTTTTGAAATATTACGTTAGGATATCAATTGAAAGTCAAAATATTTTTCTGTAATTTATTCTTTAGATTTTCTTCTTAAAAAAAAGGAATCAAAATATTTTTCTCTATTAGGATTTTTCATTAATAATTTTCATAGAGTATTTATTTCAAAAAGAAAAGAAAAAGAAAAGAAAAAGCATGCCCGTTAAGTTTGAGTTTAGAATAGGTCATAGAATATTAAGTATAGAAAATTCAAAAATGGATTTGCCTCTTTTATTTCTCTTTACTCATCAAAGTAGTCATTAAAAAAAAAACAAGAACGTTAGTTTGTTCTCGATCTTCCAGAACTACGCAAAGATCTGATTCATGCGGGGTCATGATACGTTTAGGGTTCGATCGAATCATTCTTTATTATTATTAAAAGAACAAGAAAAAGATGAAAAAAGGAAGATAAAAAGGAAAAAGAGAGGAAAAAAAAGAAAAGATGGTGAAATTGTGGGAAGTGAGAAATGAGAAGGAAGAAAAAGAGTGATAATTAGAAGGAAAAAGAGGAAGGAAAAATAAGCGAGCTTAAGAAGGGTGAGGAAAGAAAGGAAATGAGAGAGGTTGAAACGAATAAATTGGGATGATACCAACTGACCTTTGTACCCTCGAAGTCATTTTAGAACCGATAACTGTGGCTAGGTGCATTGCACGTAAAGTGAAATTATCTTATGTTAAATGCCCTAACGCTAACGTGATGGCTTCATTTTGTTGTGATCATATCAGAAAGGTGGTTGGTTTGTGATTTTCAAAGTGGCAAGGATATTTTACGTGGTTTTCAAAGTTCCATGGATACGTATCAGGCCTGGATGAATGTGAAGGCACCACCCCCACCACCACCTGGCCTCTTAGACTCTACCTTTATCCAAACTTTGGCATTTCCCAACCACCCTAGCAGCTCCATCAGTCTTCCTCCAATTACCTCTCCCCAAAATTGCCCTCCTGTCATATCCACTATTCCCGACAATGGACACCTACTCAAAGCTCATAACGCCCAATATTACTCCTCCGAGGTTGCTCACAAAGTTCCCAACTTGCACAAGCAAGGCCCACGGGACGAGCCTCATGTTGAAAATAGAGAATTCACAGGAAGAGAAGGGTCAGATGGGGCTCCCAAGAAGCTGAGAAGCGTAGAATAGTCCTTAAGGGACAAGCAAGGAATAAGGGATCAGGGTATCGTGGATTATAAAGAACCATCCGTGTCTCCTAACATTCGCCTACCCATGGGGTTTAAAGTACCAAAATTCAGCTTGTATGATGGATCTGGGGATCCGGTAGCCCACCTAAAGGTTTATTGCAATGAAATGAGAAGTGTTAGAGAGAAAGATAACCTGATGATGGCATATTTTAGTGAAAGCCTAACTGGGGCAGCTTTGGACTGGCATGGTCGTCAAAATGTCGATAAGTGGCTTACAGTGGGTGATATGGCTCAAGACTTTGTCCGATACTTTCAATGCAAATCAAGTGTTACCCCAGACCGTTCCTCGCTGTCTAAGATGGGAAAGAAGTCGGAGGAATGCTTTAGGGAGTTCGGGCTCAGATGGAGGAAGCAAGCTGCTCGAGTCAGTACCCCCGATTGGTAAAGAAGAAATGGTCAAGCTTTTCCTACGGGTCCAGGGTCCGACCTACTTCAGTTATTTGATCCCGACTTTGGGAAAGACTTTCGATGGGGTGTTAAGAATGGGGGAGTTAGTAGAAGAGGGAATGAAGTCAGGTAAGATCATGAGTTGGTTGAAAGACATTCCAAATATCCCAGCAAGCTTGGGTGGGGGACGAGGAAGCAGAAAAGATGATCCGATGAGTTTTCCTGATCAACACTCCCAACCCCGACACCGACCCTGTGAACATCTCTAAACCCCACATAATCCACTTCAGTATTATCCTCCGAACAATGTCCAGCCATCTGTCCAACCACTAAGTCACTCCAAAGGGCGAGCACCAGCATCCCAAAATCCGTGTGTGCCTTCACAGCATTTTCAAGCATCCAACAATCCTAGTAAGCTGAGTCATGGAGGGAAACAAAGGCAGAAAGGTAATTTCACGCCCATCGGAGAATCCTACACAAGTTTGTTTGAAAAGTTAAAGCATTTTCGCCTGATTGAACCGCTCCTCGACTATACGTCGGACCCATATGCAAAAGGATTTGATCCTATTGTGTGGTGCATGTACCACTCTAACGTCCAGGGGCATAGCATTGAAGATTGTCACTCTTTGAAAAAGGGAATAGAGAGAATGATTCAAGAAGGGGTAGTTATGGTCAATGACAGTGACAGGGAGCATGCGAATCCTCTTGGGAACTTGTTGATTAAAGTTGATAATGGTCTTTGCAATATCGATGCGAAACTCAGCGACTAAGATGCCATGCTTGATAATTGGGAAGACGCTCCATTTCTTGGTCAGCTGGAGTGGAGTTTTGGTGGTTTATTTTGTTGTCATTTCTGTTTCCGGGTTATTTCAGGGTTGTAATCTGGATATTGTCTTGTGACTTAAACCCTTCTATCCTTTCATTTTGCCAGTTTTGTTTAGTCGTAGTAACTCGTTTAGTGCTGTCTAGGTTTGTTCCAGGGTTTTAACCCTAGTCTAGTTTGCTTGTCTTGTTGTTTGAAGCGTTTCATCGCCTGTCTGGTGCAATTTCCTGTTTTCTGTTATTTCTAGCCATTTCTTTTGTTTAGTTCTCTTTTATTTCTACAATTCTTTTCATGCTGCTTCTAGTGACATGACATGCACATATAATTCTTAGCCTGGTTTTAAAAGTCAGTTTAGTCATGAGGAAATGAAATAATGTTGAAGATGTAGGGACATTTGGAAATAAGTAAAGGCACTTCGAGATCATTTGAAGCTCGAACCATGTGAAACTGGGGCAGATGGAGCATAAAGGAATACTGTTTGAAGCCAAAGGCAAGTTCTCCCCAAGTTTACAGGGGGCATTCGTGGTACTAAGGTTGTTGTCCAATGGTGCTGGTTAATTGACAAATGTAGAAGGCTAATGTGTGGATGTGGTTATTAATTCTGGTGCAATCAAAAGATGTTACAAGTGTTTTCCTTGGTTTGTTTAATTATGAAGTTTGTATTTGGCATATTTTGGAGACTGGAATAACGAAGGCATTTTATTCTGCTATCCAAACACGTTATCCTTTGTTACCCCTTTGAGCCTCAGTTATTTTCTTTCATTCCCCTCTTTCGGAATCAAAAATAAAATTCGTAAGCCCGAGCGAGGAAAGTAAGTGAAGAAACAAAAGAAAAACAGTGAAATAAAAAAAGAAGAAAAAAAAGAAAAGGAAAGAAAAGAAAAGAAAAGAAATGAAAGAAAAGAGAAAAGCAAAAGAAAAGGAAAAGAAATGAAAAGAAAGAAAGGGAAAAGTGGAAGAAAGGAAAGATCGCAACAACAAAGTAATTTTATGGCATGAACTATGTTTGACTTGATCCCGAAAGGGTACGTAGGCAGCGTCTCTCTGAGGTTCAGTCACATAAAAAAAAAGTTCAAAAGTCCCCAAGGAAGAAACTGGAGTAGAAATTGTGGTTGTGCAAGAGATTTGATTCTGAAAGTTGTAATTTGAACCCACATCGAATTGTTTTTGAGCCTTTGATACCCTTTCGTTCTAACCCCATCCAAAAGCCTGCATTACGTTCCAAAGAAAGACCTTCCGATCAGTCTTCGAGAGATGCCAAGTCAAGCGAGTAGAGGTGAATCATATCAGGAGCAACACTCCGGTCCAAACAAGGGAAATGAAGAATGAGAGGGTCTTGTTGATGAGAACCCTCACGGGTACACAAGGCGATGAAAGTGAAAGAAATAAAAAATGAGAGAGTCTTATTGGTGAAAACCTTCACAGGCACCATAAGGTGACAGTGAGTTGAGAGAAAGA
Organism: Nicotiana glauca; assembly: GCA_026770625.1. Lineage (NCBI taxonomy): Eukaryota > Viridiplantae > Streptophyta > Magnoliopsida > Solanales > Solanaceae > Nicotiana > Nicotiana glauca. The sequence goes on from MU790419.1 coordinate 122,555, forward strand.
CCAAAATGAGAAAGGCTTGATAGTGAAAACCCTTCGGGCACTACAAGTCATATAAGGATTGTGAATCAGATGGGATAAGCGGAGCATTGAAGCCCAGTTCCACGGCAAAAAGTTACGACAAGATATGGACATCAAATTTGCTTGACAGAATAGGCCGCAGGTACATGTCATGGTCATTAGAGTTAGTATCCACATCCAATAGGTTTCTATTTTGCAGTTTTCTTGTTAGGAATCATCTCTTTCCATTGTCCTCTACTCTGTTCCTTTTCTCTTGTTTACTTCCTCTTCCTGAGTATGTCGGGTCAGCACAAGTGAGAAATGACTTCAAAATTTGCCACCAGCTTTCCAATTGCATCAAAGCGTCAAGGCAGGAAAGAACACAGGCCCACTGAGTTGGAAACAATCAACATGCTTTGGGATCCTTGTAGAATGCAAAGGCTTGGTATATGTCAATTCATGAATGATGCAACAAATGAAGGGTTAGGGCGAACAGATCAAAGGTATTTCCTGTGATAATCTTGATAAAAGGGTGTTAAACTAGTGACGAGCAAGACCTTCCAAGCAGAAGCCAAAGTTATCATGGCAAATGGGGGAGCTGTAGACCTCAAGGACTGGACCAGGGGTTTAAGTCAAGAAAAGAACAACATACATCTTGAGTGGGTGGCAATTGACGTGGTTGGGATTCATGTGAAATACAAAGGTTTGGTAAATATCGGTATGAGCGGTGCAACAGATAGAGGGTATTGGGTCTGAACAAGAAGAAGTATTTTCTGGGTTAAGGTTTACAAAGGAAATGGTTAGTCCAGGAACAAGCAAGGTCTTCGGGTGGGAATAATTTATCATGGCAAGTGATGGAACAATAGATCTCGAGGCCAAGGCCAGTGATTTAAATCAGAAAAGAACAACATGTGCCCTGAGTTGGTAATAATAAATATGTTTGGGGGTCCATGTGAAACACAAAGGTTTGGTAAATGTCGGTATAAGCGGTGCAACAGATAGTGGGTATTGGGTCTGAACAAGAAGAAGTATTTTCTGGGTTAAGGTTTACAAAGAAAATGGTTAGTCCAAGAACAAGCAGGGACTTCGAATGGAAATCAGTTATCATGACAAGTGAAGGAGCAACAGACCTCAAGACCGAGGCCAATGGTTAAATCAAGAAAGAACAGCATATACACGAAGTGGGGTCAATGGGAGTGTTTTGGTATTCATGTGAGACACAAAGGTTGGGGAGGTGCCAGTTCATGCAATGCAAATAGAGGATATCGGGTCTAAACAGAGAAAAGGTATTTTATGTGATGAGGACGACAGAGAAAGGGGTTAGCCCATAAACAAGCAAGGTCTTCGAGTGGAAATCAGTCATCATGGGAAGTGAAGGAGCAATCCCCCTCAAAATTCAAGGCCACAAACCAACCACCACATTTTAAACTGACGAGATTTTTCTTTGATTGAAATAGGGGCAGAAAGTTTTCGTTAGTTTCGGAGAAACCCTCCTTAGGGAAAAAGCAAGCACCAAAACAGGTTTGACCATAAATTCTCAGGGCCCTCCTGGAATATGGGACTTAGTTTAAATTTCAAAACAATCATGAGTAGCATAATTTAGCATAAATGTACCCCAAAAGAGCATAAGTTGGTTTCAAAGTTTTCATATTTAAGATGGGATTCAATTAAGAGTTTTCAGGACCCTCCTGGATAATGAGACGTAGTTTTAAGGTCAGTTTAGATAACAAGATTAGTGGAAGTCGTACCTTTAGTAAATATAACCTAGGTTAAAATTGTCGTTTAGCTAGAAGCAATCAGGCGCCCACCTGGATAACAAGGGAATACATTTCAAGTTCTGGCAATTAGGCGCCCACCTGGATAACAAGAGAATACATTTTAAGTCTTGGAAATCAGGAGCCCACCTGGATAACAAGGGAATACATTTTAAGTTTTGGCAATCAGGCGCCCACCTGGATAACAAGGGAATACATTTCATGTTTTGGTAATCAGGCGCCCACCTGGATAACAAGGGAATACATTTCAAGTTTGGTAATCAGGCACCCACCTGGATAACAAGGTAATACATTTCAAGTCTTGGAAATCAGGCGCCCACCTGGATAACAAGGGAATACATTTCAAGTTTTGGCAATCAGGCGCCCACCTGGATAATAAGGGAATACAGTTCAAGTGTCTGAAATCATGCGCCCTCCTGGATAACAAGGGAATACATTTCAAGTTTTGGCAATCAGGCGTCCACCTGGATAAAGGGAATACATTTCAAGTTCTGGCAATCAGGCGCCCACCAGGATAACAAGGGAATACATTTCAAGGTTTTGGTAATTAGGCGCCCACCTGGATAACAAGGGAATACAATTCAAGTTTTGGCAATCAGGCGCCCACCTGGACAACAAGGGAATACAGTTCAAGTTTTTGGCAATCAGGCGCCCACTTGAATAACAAGGGAATATATTTCAAATTTTAGCAATCAGGCGCCCACCTGGATAACAAGGGAATACATTTCAAGTTTTGGCAATCAGGCGCCCACCTGGATAACAAGGGAATACATTTCATGTTTTTGTAATCAGACGCCCACCAGGATAACAAGGGAATACATTTCAAGTTTGGCAATCAGGCACCCACCTGGATAACAAGGGAATACATTAGGTCTTGGAAATCAGGCGCCCACTTGGATAACAAGGTAATACCTTTCATGTTTTGGCAATCAGGCGCCCACCTGAATAATAAGGGAATACAGTTCAAGTGTCGGAAATCAGGCGCCCTCCTGGATAACAAGGGAATACATTTCAAGTTTTGACAATCAGGCGCCCACCTGGATAACAAGGGAATACATTTCAAGTTCTGGCAATGAGGCGCCTACCTGGATAATAAGGGAATACATTTCAAGTCTTGGCAATTAGGCGCCCACCTGGATAACAAGGGAATACATTTTAAGTTTTGGCAATCAGGCGCCCACCTGGATAACAAGGGAATACATTTCATGTTTTGGTAATCAGGCGCCAACCTGGATAACAAGGGAATACATTTCAAGTCATGGAAATCAGGCGTCCACCTGGATAACAAGGGAATACATTTCAAGTTTTGGCAATCAGGCGCCCACATGGATAATAAGGGAATACAGTTCAAGTGTCGGAAATCAGGCGCCCTCCTGGATAACAAGGGAATACTTTTCAAGTTTTGGCAATCAGGCGCCCACCTGGATAACAAGGGAATATATTTCAAGTTCTGGCAATCAGGCGCCCACCTGGATAACAAGGGAATACATTTCAGGTCTTGGCAATCAGGTGCCCACCTGGATAACAAGGGAATACATTTTAAGTTTTGGCAATCAGGCGCCCACCTGGATAACAAGGGAATACATTTCATGTCTTGGCAATCAGGCGCCCACCTCGAGAACAAGGGAATATATTTCAAGTTTCAGCAATCAGGCGCCCACCTGGAGAACAAGGGAATACATTTCAAGTTCAGAAATCAGGCGCCCACCTGGAGAATAAGGGAAGTACAATTCAAGTTTTAGCTTTCAAATTTTTAGTAATATTTGGTAACATGATGCGCCCAGCCACCAAACTAGGGCAAAAAATCTTCTTTGTTTGTCTATTTTTCTAAAATCAGGCGCCCACCTGAAGAACAAGGGAATACATTCGAGTTAGCAATCAGGAGCCCGCCTGGAGAACAAAGGCATTTATTTCAAATTTTAGCAATCAGGAGCCCGCATAGAGAACAAAGGCATTTATTTCAAGTTTTAGCAATCAGGAGCCCACCTGGAGAACAGAGGCATTTATTTTAAGTTTTAGCAATCAGGAGCCCGCCTGGAGAACAGAGGCACATATTTCAAGTTTTAACAATCAGGAGCCCGCCTGGAGAATAGAGACATTTATTTAAGTTTTAGCAATCAGGAGCCCGCCTGGAGAACAGAGGCATTTATTTCAAGTTTTAGCAATCAGGAGCCCGCGTGGAGAACAGAGGCATTTATTTCAAGTTTTAGCAATCAGGAGCCCGCTTGGAGAACAGCAACATTTAATTCAAGTTTTAGCAATCAGGAGCCCGCTTGGAGAACAGAGGCATTTATTTCAAGTTTTAGCAATCAGGAGCCCGCCTGGAGAACAGAGGCATTTATTTCAAGTTTTAGCAGTCAGGAGCCCGCCTGGAGAATAGAGGCATATATTTCAAGTTTTAGCGATCAAGCATCACTCGGAGAAAGGGAAAAACACTTTAGAATGCAATTGAAGTCAGCAACAAAAGAGGCTTGCAGAAAGAATACGAGTCAACAATCCGAGATGATCAACGGAAGCTGGTCACAATCCAAAATAACAAAAGAAGAGGAGAAACAAAAGAAGGAAAAAGTGAATCCAAATGCAGTAGTAAAGAAAGATGTGAAGTGCTTAAGAGATGATTGGAGTCACAAGCATGGTGTGGTGTCCTAGTTTGGTCCGAAAAGTTGAGGAAGAATGAATTAGCACCTGTAACTAGCTAGCGTCAAGGTTCAGATCCAAAGTCTGCATGAAGAACCATTCGAGACTCAAGATCAAGTTTCAAAAGACTTATAGATAGGAATCTTGTAACTCGTAGTTGACAGGATTAGCTAGTCTTTTTCATGTTTTGATTTTTGATGTAATAGCAGGACCGCGAACCGGAACCTCGGCAGAACGACACCTCGACCGGCTCTTCACCTCGGCATTCTCCATCATCTCACTCACTTCTGAACTACACTGACCTGATTCCTTTACAGCCAAGGATATGTAGGCAACCTCGGAAGCAAGGTTAGGTCAAATTTTTCAAAAATGCTTCCCACGGAGTATCTAAACGGGCAAAAATTGCTCGTATCCGCTCACTTTATCTTTGCGCGAAAACTCTTCGTGTTTCCGAGCAAAGAGGGCAGCTGTGAGCATGAGATTTTTGCCCTATATTAATTACTCCCATAAAATATCATAAAATAATTTTCCCAATTTTTTGCAATTTATAGGAATTTTCGTAGAATTTTGTTAATTATTTGCATTATTGTGCATGTTTAATTTCCATTAAAAAAATTAAAAAAAACCCAAAAATAGCATGCATTGCATTTAGAATTTGTTCATATTTTAGGATTAATTTATTAGTTAGTTGCTTTATTAAAAATGAAAATAAAAAAAATGGCCCATTTTTACATTCTTAGCTTTAAAATTTTGGATTATTAATTTTTCTCTTTAAATTTAGGATCAATTAATTTTTATAAACTTTATAGTTAAATAATTAGCTTAGTTTCACAATTTGAATTAATTTAGGAATTTAGTTTAGGTTGTTAATTAAAGAAAGAAAAGAACAACAAAAAAGAAACGGAAATTGGAAAAGCTTGATTTTAAATTCAAGATTGGGCCATGTAATGAGTGAGCCCAAATATTTTAATTACCCCCCCTATCCCCTTACCCAACCCAAACCTGATCGACGCGACCCGATCCAATACCCAACCCTAGATCCAACACCTAAAACCTAGACTCAATACATAAAGGGAGGGAATACAAAATGGAGGAGCTGCGCCTACAATCCAAAAGGGATAACGCTTGATACTGAAGAAGAGGGCCGCCGCAAAACAGACCCAAGACCCTCCAATCCCCTATCATCATCTTCGACATCCCACATCGTCTTCTTCTCCAAAGGGCCAACGAAAGAAGCAGCCATCGTCGAAGACCAGCAACAATAGCTCACCGGAATCCATACATCACCCTTCAACCCCACCCCATTTTCCTCTCTCCACAACTGTACGCACCAGAATAAAATGAGGCGTCTGGAATACTCTAAGGGACGGTAATATTGAGTCGAGAATGGAGTCCTTTCATCTCCAAGTGACAGTAGTTTATGCAGTTATCTATTGATGTTGACGTTATAGTTTTGTGTAGTCTCGACAATTTTAATTTCTCTCTTCTGATTTATAATTTCGAAATCATGGAGTCCAATCGGGTCTGAATTTCGCTGAGCCGGCTAAAGTTGATGTTCGAGTGTTTTCGGTCAGCGAGCTTGGTCGACGGTCTCTGTCCGTGGTTCAAGTCCCGGCTTAATTCTGTCATTAAATCCCCATCTCAGGTCTATCTCTCATCTTTCTTGATGCTTTGTTGGGATGGTATGGTGTTAATGGCTAGGTGAAGATTTACAGTTCGTTGCCTGCGTTTCATTTTCTGTTCGTTATTCTGCGACACTTTAACTTGATGTTGAATGCTTTCTATTAAGTCTGATTTTGCTTTGGTCGTGCCTATTTATTGGTACCGTGAATCTGATCCTAAATTGTTTGATATAGTATTAGTGGAATGAATTGTTTTAAGTTTTCGAGATCGAATGAGGTGCGCTATGCCAAACAAAAATGGCAATTGCATGACCCTCGTTTTAATTAATCTTGCTTATCCCTAGAACTCGAGGCGTGCCATTTAGCAACTTTCATGGCCCTCGCAAAGTCCAAACGCGTAGTTGTTTTAGGCGTGTGTTTCATAAATCTACCTTCTTAAATTCGGGTGCACATTTATGTAACCCAAATCCAAATTCCAACGAAGTTAAAATATGTCAAAAATCGCGGGTGCATTTATGTGACATGGTTCGAGGCCATCTTCGTTAAAAAATATGAATAAAACGGTTAAAAAGTTAAAATTTGCACACAGGTTCACAATTGTATAAAATCTGACAATTAAGTCAGATATGACAGTTGAGCGACCGTGCTAGAACCACGGAACCCGGAAATGCCTAACACCTTCTCCCGGATTAACAGAATTCCTTACCCGGATTTTTGATTTGCGGACTGATAAACAGATTCATTCTTTTCCTCGATTCGGGATTTTAAATCGGTGACTTGGGACACCATAAATCTCCCATGTGACGACTCTGAATCTCTTAATAAATGAATCCCGTTTCGATTGTCCTTTAATTGGGAAAAACTTCCTTTATTATACTCTTTATGGGGGTGTAGTAGAAAAAGGAGGTGTGACAGTAATTTTACATACTATTATGAATTGCTAATTTGTTATCTAGAGTTTTGATAGAACCTTTTGCAGGATAAATTCTTGTTATGTTTTTATATAATTGAGCCATAACTTTTCTCTATTTGTTCAACTATGTTTATATTCTGGTTGATTGAAGAGCTCTCAATTAGCTGTGCCTATTTAGTATGCATAACTCGGGAGAGAGTGCATATTTAGGTAATTGTTGAACAACACCACTCCCA
>MU790421.1:0-57539 GCA_026770625.1 Nicotiana glauca
ACTTATCTTTGTTTCCCGAATATTTTCCTGATCCCCCAGATTAATTGCCTCTGTATCATTCAAGTTAGGTTTGGGATTTTCCACATATTGACTCAATTCTTTACTAATTTCTTCCAAAGACTCCTCATCATCATACTCCAACTCATTATCACATTCAATTTCTTGTATTACTATTTGATTATCAAGACTAGGCTAGGATTTCCTCATGCATGACACATCATTGAAATCAGCATAAAGTTGACTATACAAGAAAAAGAAAGAAAGACAAAATAAAGGCTATCAGGAACGGAGAGAGAAAGAAATTGCATTTCATTCAAATTCGAAAGATAACAAGGTTTTACTCATCCAATTGGACAGAACATAGAAATCTGTGTTACAACCTTGAAATAAAACAGATTAAAAAGCAAAACAAAAACTAACTACCGCAACTCCCTCCGAGTTGGAAGAGGAGTAGCTTCCCAGTTATTCAATTTGGCCCGAGATCCTACGAACTGGACATCGATTCTGCTTGGACCCTCATCTGCTTATACCATATCCACTTCTTCAAACATCTTTTCAAATATTTCAATCAATTCCCTGTCAGGCCTTATCTCTGCCAAGCTAGGCATCATGGTCGCCGGCCGCCCCTTTGTACCAGACCGGACGAATGAACGGGAGAGGCGAGGGATAGGTTCACTTTCTTCTTTAACTTCCGGGCTCTCCTTATATCAGCAATGGTTGGTTTAAAGCCTAGCCCAAAAGTATCAATGTTACCAGGAAGAGACACTGGTTGTATAATACCCTGTAATGAAGCTCCCAATCCCTTTCCGGGTAGAAATCCATTTCTCAGCATTTTTGTGGCAACCATGACAGATGTGGTAGCCACCTTTGGCACAGGAACATGTTCACCCTCCGCAACTTTAGCGACCGATACAGTATCCACCACTTGGTACACCTGTGAGCCCTTATCTTCCTCGACTTCTTCAAAGGGAGTGATAGTATTGCAAGAATTATCTTCACCATGGACCACGATCTCTTGACGGTCCCATTCAAACTTTAGTATCTGATGTAGTAAAGATGGCACAGCCTTCGCAGTGTGGATCCATGGTCGAACCAGCAAAATATTAGAGGATACAACAACATCCAGTACTTGGAATTCCATCGTGAACTCCACCGGCCCAATGGTAATTCTAGCACAATGTCTCCAACAGTGTTCTTTCCTCCCCCATCGAATCCACGTACACAAATGCTGTTTTTGTGAATTCTTTCATTATCGACCTTCAGCTTCTCCAAAGTAGACAAAGGGCATATGTTGGCACTTGACCCATTATCAATCAACACACGGGTCACTATAGAATCCTCACATTTCACAGTAAGGTATAGGGCTCTATTGTGTTCAGTTCCTTCTACTGGCAATTCGTCATCTGAGAATGTCACCCTATTCACCTCAAAGATTTTGTTTGCGATCTTTTCAAGATGATTTACTGTAATTTTCTCAGGCACTTGTGCTTCATTCAAGATTTTCATTAATGCACCGCGATGTTCATCTGAGTGAATTAGCAAAGACAATAGAGAGATCTGCGTCGGCGTCTTCCTTAGTTGTTCCACTATCGAGTAATCTTGTGCCTTCATTTTTCTCAAAAATTCCTCGACTTCCTCCTCAGTGACAGCCTTTTTCACAGGGGCCGGATTATCCTTGGTAAGTTTAGCTTTTCTTAATTCTTCGGGGGCAAAGCACCTCCCCGATCTTGTCAAACCATGAGTTTCACAAATTTCATCTCTAACCTCTTTCCCCCGATACATGACAGTCACTTTGTTGTAGTTCCATGGGACAGCTTTTGCATCCACAACGGGCAGTTGGGTTACCGGTTTGATGATGACCGGCTCTGCTTGGGCCCTTTTCACAATTAACACGAGTTTTGCACTTGCTCCAGGTACTATCACTTTCACTGGCTCGGGTTTCGTCACCACCACTGGCTCATCCACCACTTGTTTAATTGCAACCACTGCTCTCCCACCCACTTTCTCATCTACCTTGCTTTCGCTTGCTTTGATCATCATTACCGTCTGAGATGGCTTTTTACACTCTCCCCTCTGTACCAACTCGATCATATGAGCTTCATGATGAACAGGTAAGGGATTCTATGTAATATTAGGAGTTTTAGGGGCCTGAACTTCAATTCTCCTTGAATCAATGAGCTCTTGAATAGCAGTCTTCAAGTGCCAACATTTCTCCGTGTCGTGCGCCGGAGCTCCTGAACAATATTCGCAGCTGACGGAATGGTTCAGGTTACTTGGTGGTGGGTTCGGGATTTTGGGTTCAATGGGATTTAGGACTCCAAGCTAGCTCAGTCTGTGAAATAGACTGGTGTAGGATTCTCCTAACGGAGTGAAAGTTTTTTTCTTCTGCAGCCTATCATTTCTGACAGCAAGGTTTGGGCGGAAGCCTCTTCTGCCAGGGTTTCTATATGTTTTGGGAGGTGGGTATGTATTCTGGGTATGATAGGTGTTGTGAGGAGTAGGTGCACGCCATGGAGCTTGTGGTTGTGGGTAAGTTTGGGCATGATGAACTGAAAAGTGGGGAACAGGGGGAGGATAATAATGTTGTGGTGGGCCATATGATGCTGGTGGGTAAGGTTGATGATATGGGCGAGGTTGATGATAGTAAGGAGAAGGACCCCTGGACCATGTTCTTCCTTCCACAACAACTACCTCTTCTTTCTTCTTCTTTCCCAGGGCCCCTCCAGTGCCCATCTGAATGGACTGAGTTGTAGCCTTTATCGCCGAATAGCTCATGATCATGTTAGACTTTAAGCCCTCTTCTACCATACTCCCCATTTTGATGACTTCCTTAAATGTCTTTCCAACAGCTGACACCAAATGTCCGTAGTATGTGGGCTCTAGAGCTTGCAAGAAGTAATCCACCATTTCACCCTCTTTCATGGGTGGATCCACTCGGGCAGCCTGCTCTCTCCACCTGAACCCATATTCTCGGAAGCTCTCTCCTCGCTTCTTCTTTATCTTCGTCAAGGAGAGTCTATCAGGAACAACCTCCAAATTATATTGGAAGTGATTAGTAAAAACCTGAGCTAAATCATCCCAGGTAAACCAACGAGTGTGGTCTTGCCTTGTGTACCACTCTAAGACTGATCCACTAAGGCTCTGACTAAAATAGGCCATTAGCAACTCATCTTTTCCACCGGCACCTCACATTTTGCTACAAAATCCTCTTAAGTGTGCCACAGGGTCACCATGACCGTCATAGAGATCAAACTTCGGCAATTTAAAACCTGCTGGCAGCTGCACTTCTGGAAATAAGCATAGATCTTTATAGGCCACACTCACTTGCCCCTCGAGGCCTTGCATATTCCGGAAAGATTGTTCAAGACTTTTCACTTTACGAATCATTTCTTCTTGTTCAGGGTTTTTGGGTGGTTTCTCTTCCTCGGATACATCAATGAGAGGAGTGCAAGGATAAGAATCATGATGTTGGAAGGTATGTTCTGGTGGATAGTAGTGGTTGTCTTAGGTATGGAATAGGGGTTCACTAGAAGACTTGTGCAATGTGGCTGGTGGAGGAGCCACATACACGGGAGCAACTGGAGGTGGTGGTGGTGGGATCTGTTTTGGTGGTAGAGGGGGTGGTGGTGTTTGTGAGGTGGTTTCATAGTATGGTGGGTATGTGGGGTAGGCAGGGGATGAATTTACGGTGGGAGGGTCTTGTGTTTGGACTGGTGGAGGAACATAGGCAGGATTGGCAGGGTATGGGGGTAAGGGTTGTCCTTTCGCCCAGGCTAGGTACATTTCGGCCATTTGTTGCTTAAGCTTGTATATTTCTTCCTTCATAGCATTTACATCTACCACCTCATCATCTCGAGCCGGGTTAACAATCGTAGCCTCGATCTCTTGGCTAATTACTTTCGACATATATTTAGAGCGGGTATTGTACGGATGAGTTGCCAGAATGCCAGCTAGCTAAAAACCACCTGTCTGGACTCAACAACAACAACGCTCGTTAGTGGTTAGGTCATTATTAATCAAATAATCACGCATTGGGAGCACAGACATATTTAAACAATTTTGCTTGGCCATATGCATCATCCCGACTTTCTCAACTATGACTTTTCATTCCTTTTTGCCTTTTCCTTGCTTTGCCAATTCGTTTTGCTACGGTTTTTCCTTATCTCTTTCTTCATCATTTTTCTTTTTTTTTCTTTTTTTTTCTTTTTTCAATGTTCTTTTGATTTGTGTTGATATGATTAATATCGATCCTATAATTTTGCCTATCGCGCATGTGTTTGAAGAAAAGAAAAACAAAGAATACAAAATACAATTTTTTTTTTTGGGAATTTTCAAATTTATTAATAGCCAACAATGATTACAAAGATGGACTCTAAATGACAACCAAACTACGACCCTCTAAACAACTATTTGAATTGAAATGCAGAATGAAAAATACAGACTCGAATGCTTAACGTAATGTAATATAGACTCAAGAATACATCAAAGATCCTGGTGCTCACGGGACATCATTCGGTCTCGCCGCGGGCCTATATGCAAGTCCCTTTTGGAGTCGGTCTAGGTCACCCATTATTTGTTTCACGAATATCATCACTGAGGCGAAAAATGTAGTCTGGGTCATATCCTTACATATCTGGAATTTTCGAGTGATATAATGAGCAATGTGAAGGATTCTTTCTCTAATCATCCCTTTTTCCTGAAGTAACCTCCCAATTTGTTCAGCCTGAGTCTCTAAAGTCCGTTGATTTTTTTCCTGAAGTTGTTGCAGATCCATCTCTAATTGTGCCAAGGCCGTATAGCAATGTTCCCTTTCCATACTAAACTCCTTTGCTTGTTTGCTAATTTTGACCCCTGCGGTAATAACCCTTTTTCTCAATCTGGCAACCTCAATATCATGCTCTTCTTTTAGTTGGTGAATCATGCGGGCTCGTTCTTTTGCATTCTTGGTCAATTGTGTTCGAACCCCAGCTAATTCTTTTTCTACTTTTTCAAGGTCAAAACTATAATCATTCACTTTTTGCCGCAAATTGTATATCAACTTTGCATCTCAGGCATTTCTGACAGGGTTTTCAGCTACTATCTTCATTTTCTGAATTTGAGCTCGTAATGCCTCATTTTCTCTAACCAATTGCTTTTTCTCACCCTCGTCTGCTACTTCTTGTACACAGTTTTCGAACTTGAGGTCTTGGACTTGCTTTTCTAGCATGCTAATCTTTTCCTGGTACTCATTCTCTTTGGCCAACCAAGTCCACTACTATTGTGATGACTCAGCAAATTCCTGAAGATGGGGTCTTTTGGCTGGCCGTCCAAATGCAACATCCCTTCTATACCAAGCCTGATAGTCAGGTGATATATCTCCTTTAGCTCGGTCTCGGACACAAGTATTTGCAGCCAAATATTGACATTCACTCCAAATCTGACGGACTATAGCTTCAGGAAACTGACCGTCAGGGCCAATCTCAACTACTAGCAGATTGAGATCATCATCCTTGGGTATTATTTGGCATCTCCCAAGCTGTCTCAGCACCCAATAAGGAGCATAAGGTTGAATACTCTTAAACCCCATCAGAAGAAAATGTGTTCGGGCTGTCGGCATATATGCAACTTCATCAACGGGTAACCATCCGAATGTCCACTCAATTTGGCTAGCAGTGAGGGACCTAAAATATGTAGTCCAACCCGTGAATCCCTCCGTCAATTTGACCCCTTTAATTCTTGTGTGGAATTCTTCTATGCATGTTTTCTCTAGAGAATCGTAACTCAAAAATTGAGGACGATGACACAGATGCCTAATCATCCACATTTGTAATAGCAAACTGCACCCCTCAAAGAAAGTTTCCCGAGCTTTGCAAGCCGTAAGAGCACGAAATATGTCAGCCAATATCATCGGTGCTAGATTACTCTTATCCTGGGTAATTAATGTGCTGACAACCCCGGCTACCTTTACATCAATGTTCCCATCCTTTCTTGGAAATACCAACAACCCCAGAAAAACTACCATAAAAGCAAAATGTTGATGTTCTTTCCATTTCTGACGATTTCCCTTACTACATATTTTGCGTTCTGGGTTGTTGAATCCCCCGATATGGCCATATTGCTGATATATGAAATTTAGGGTACAGAAGCCGTCTACCAAATCCGGGTTGTGAACAGTTCTGATTTTTTTCAAAGAGTACAGAAATCTGTGTACAGCTACGATTCTTGGAGCGATCAGGTATTTGTGCCTCAGAGAAACCTCATCATTTCCGATATAATATGCCACTTCATCTAAGGTCGGAGTAAGCTCAAAATCCGAGAAATGAAATACATTATGAGCTGGGTCCCAACAAGTAATTAATGCCCTAATGATATCACCTCGGGGTGTAATGTCTAACAAACCGGTAAGTCCCTTCAGGTGTTTATTGACTTCCTTTTGCCCTTCTCCGCCCAAATCGTTCCACCACAGACGTAACTCCAAAGGGATTTTATGCATGCTTAAAATTGGTTCATTTCGAATCGTGCTCATCCTGCACATTTATTAAGGTGATTTAAATCACTTATTATGACCCTAAAAGAAAAGGACAATATATATTTTTTCCCAGTAATAATTTCAAAAATAAAGCCCAATTTTGCCGATACGGCCTTTCAGTACTTCAAAAGAAGATTTTAAGGCTGTGCCTGCTAATATTGACTCAAAACTGACCATTTTTGCATAAACAGCCTTCCGGCGTCCTTTCAGAACATTCGACTATTTTGACAAAAGGTCTCACTCGATTTATGACAAAATTTAAAACTTGGCATATTTTGGCCATTTTTGCAAAAGATGCGGTTGGACCCGTTAAGGGTTGCCTACGTAGCACGCCCCGAAAGACGATAATCGAACCGGCGTAGTTCGGGCACACTATTTTAAACAAACCATTTAATATCCAAATTTTTTTTTTGAAAACAAAATTTTCTATTTTTTATTGACAAAACCAACTATATATATTTTCAAAACAAAATAATGATTTTTATTTATTTTCAATAACCCAAAACAAATTATTTTATTAAAAATCCCTTCACAAAATTTCGGTAGAGTTTCGTCAGTATTTGGGTGTTGGTTTTTCTAAGAATCAAACAATTACTAAAATTTCTTTTCCCTTCCAAAAATTTCTTTTTCCTTTTTCTCTCTCTCCCTTTTTTTTTCAACCGGTCAGCATGATGGTCCGAGACAAATAAATGCAACACGTAATCATTATGGTCTTTTCATTATTTGGTTTTCTGTCCTAGACGGACCCAACCCCTGTGTTGAGTCCCCTAAGTCATATGTGATACAAATAAACTTCCCTATTTCTAGGTTCAAAACCTGGTTATTTGTTCTAGACTGTGTACCCGAGCGGACAACTTTAGTCAAGGAGGGGGCTACGTACCGGGAACCAAAAGGCCATCCGGCTTAGTAACTTGTCCGGCCTCTTTCTTATTAAAGGTATTGACACTAACAGAATAGGGAGTCTCAACCAGTAAGCACATCCCCGGAGGTGAGAAGAGAAGGGTTTTCGGCACAATTTATATACAGTTCAAATAATATCAAAGCGGTAAACATTTAGCACATTAATCAAGAACATATAGGGAAATCAGATATAAAAAAGTACAACAATTTTAACTGAGCTCGAATTCTTAAACCCTGAATCAAAGTTCTGGGTTTCTACTCCCCAGCAGAGTCGCCAGAGCTGTCACACCTCCTTTTTACCGAATTACTACACCCCTGGGAAGGGATATAATAAAGGAAGGAGTTTTTCCACTTAAAGGACAGTCGAAACGAGATTTATTTATTTAGATTCAGAGTCGCCACTTGGGAGAATATTAGTGTCCCAAGTCACTAGTTGAATCTCGTACCGAGGAAATATGACTCTGTTAACAGTCCGCGAACAAGAAATCCAGATAAGGAATTCTGTTAATCCGGGAGAAGATGTTAGGCACTCCCGAATTCCGTGGTTCTAGCACGGTCGCTCAACTGTTGTATTTGTTTTTATCTGGTTTCTATATATATTCCATTGTTATGTGCATTTATTAATATTTCGCTTTATTATTGAATTTTTACAAGAATTGCAACGTCGTGAAAATGTATTCCGGACCACACCGTACCAGTATGCTTGTGGCCTTTAACATATTTCAACTTCGTTGAGATTTAGATTTGGGTCACATAAATGTACACCCGTACTTAAGAAAGCATATTATTATAAATCGTGCCTAAAGCATCTACGTCTATGTACTTTGGGAAAGACCGCGGAATTCGCTAAACGGTCCTTCCAAGTCTAATAATTTTATATAGCAATTTTATTTGAGGGCCCTGCAATTGTATATTTGATGCGGCGAGGCTCATCTCACTTTTATTTAAAGGCCCACTTAAGAGTGACTATGATTGTCTATTAGTTTTATCTCTAAAAAAACGAAGTAAAAATCCTAATTAATTGTTGTTTAATAGCTATTTTGATTTGTTTATGAATTATCACATTCCCTTTGGGCCTTAAAAAGGGCCCAAATAAAGGTCAAGACCCCTTATATATCAATGCAACCGTAGACTGGGCAGGCCCGTGTGAACAATATTGTTCCTGCTAGGCGCAGTAAAAATGGCCTTGTTTACACCTCACGTCCACAAATCACCTGGCCCCAAATTGAGGCCTGGACGAAAAACAACTACAACTTGAATCTTCATTTTTAAGCATTCAAACTCAAATGACAACTTATCCTATTTTTTTCACTGTCGAGTTTTTAAATATTACTGAAATAGCATACAATTACCCACAATTATAACAACACTTCAAAAATATGACACTAATTCTGATTAAACTAATACTCAACTACGGGTCTTGTACACTACTTTTAAGTTGCCTAGATCCGTATAATTCACTTATGATCCTAGATTGGATGTGTTAACTGCCAGCTCAATGCCTTATTGTTATCAATTAGTTAAAAGCTAATNATGTAAGTCGTCTTATTTATCTAAATGAACAATTATGATTTAAATCCACAAGCATTATCAGATATTGAACACTTACTTACATGAATAGCTCTGGTTACTCTACTGATTTTAGTATACTGGTAATAACACCTTTTAAAAAGGTCACAATATTATTTATCCTAAACAGAACTTATTGCAGAATTTTAAATATGTTCTATTTTTATCACTTAAACCTCTAATACTTTCAAATAACCTCAGCTACAACATATGAAACTATTCTAAAGCTAATGCTAATATCAACTCAAAAATCAAGAGTCCAGTCCGAGTTCATAGTTCAATTACATATTTAGACTACTCCTAATGAATACAAGTGATCCTAGTTAATTTCTACATCAATTATGCTCAATAAATACAAAAACACAGTAAGATATGAAAACATGTAAACTTCTTCATTTCATTTTTCTTCAATTTCGAAATTACATCACAGTAATTGGAAAGTACCTAGAAAACGAAGAGAAACCGATGAGATTCTAATCGAGATATCAGAAATAGGAATCAACCACAGCAATAAACAGCCTCAAACAAACAGCAATCACAGTTCAATCAGAAAGCCCAGCAAAGTAACGAATCACACAGCAAACTTGATATTCAAATCAACGTAACTCTAATTCAGCAGAGCTTTGATCGCCAATAACCAAACAGAAGGAAAACAGACTTGAAATTGAAATATATTCAATGGAACAGTGATATTTTTTTTACGATTTTTGGATTTTGAAATGATGAAGTATGAGAATTCAGATTGCAAATAGCAGAAGAGTATTTCTATGGATTTCAGATTTTTTAAGACTTCCAAAAACTTGTTCAAGGAGGCCAAGTGAGGCCTATTTATAGAACAAAAAGGGAGGGAAATTTGATTTTTTAATTTATCAAACAGTCCCTCTTTTTATTTCAGATGTACCCTTAATACTTTCTAATTAATCGACTCTAAGCCCTTGTTAATACAGAATCTCCCCTTTCCTCCCCTCCTAGAATGTTCTATGCCATTGCTCTTACTTTTTTACCCCTACTTCTAAGTGATATTCACTGCATTACCCCTCATATTGTCCACATTACCCCCACTTCCTAAGTCTTATTACAATTTAACCATTTTTGCATTCCTAAAACACCCCTGAACCCCACTCTTATTTACCAATTAACCTTACTGTTTTTACCCCTTTATCCCTTAGGTTTAAACAATATTACGAAATTATCCTACTGCTCCATTTCAGAATCCAAACTCAGGATATAACCAGCTATAACCAACAACCCTAACTTTTTATCAATTAACACTCATTTATTTCAGAAACTAAACTAATCACAAACAAATTTACTGAAAATCAAAACTTCTAATTATCAATCTCAATTTAACAAAACAAAACAGAAATCGAAATCATAATAGTCAGGCTCTAAAACTTCTAGAAACTAATCAAACAAGTTTTTAACCCTAATTAATATAAAAAATTAACACAAAAATCTATTAAGGCTATTAAAATCTATTTAATTCCTAAGACTGATATCAAAATTTGTTTATTAAGATTTTATTATTTTTTAGTTTCAAAACAGATCAGTTTCAACGAACCAAGAATTAACAATCAGAAAAATACAATCATTTATCAAGAATCAGAGAAAAACAACACATGCAAAAAGAATCAAAAAGAAAGAAAGAAAGAGAATACTTAGCTTTCTTTTTTCTTATTTTCATATAATCTTGGCTTTTCTTTTCTTCTTTTTCTTTTAAAATTTTACTCTAAAGTTCAAGAGGCCTTTTTCAGGCCTTTTCTTGAGTTCTTGGTCACCAGTGGATTTCTTTTGACATTTTTAGAGCTTTTCAGTGATCTTTGGGATTTAAGGCTTTCAGAATAGGGTTAAGGAGGTCGAGGAGCACTTTTGGTATGATTTTGGTTGTTTTTGGGTTAAAGGTCGTTCGCCGGAACTAGGGTTCCGGCGAGGTTTATTCGAAGATTTGAGAAGCAGGGGACTTATTCGAGGAAAAAGAAGTAGAGAGGGTGGAAGGGGAGGTTGAGATGGTCAGACGGTGTTAATGGTGGAGGTTTTGGCCTAACTAGCGTCTCCCGCCGGTAGGGTTCCGGCGGGGTTAGGGGAAGGGTGAGGCGGCTAGGGTTTTTTAACAGAGAAGGAAGAAGAAATGAATATGGTAGTGTATGTATTGTTTTGCATATTTAACAACTATTAGTGAATTGAGACCGTTGGATCACTTATACCAACGGCTCAGATTCATTGCCCTTTAAACGGCACTGTTTGGGGTTTTAATGAAAGTGTGACATTGCCTATTAGATCTATTAAATGAACGGCTCAGATTGACGTTCCCATACGTCGTCGTTTCATTTATCCAGAGTCCGTGTATCATGGTCGTTGGATCAAGCATTTCAAAGGTCCAGATTTATCTATACTAAACGAAGTCATTTTGGCTTGGGGTTGGACAGACCGGGTAACATGCCCTTGGGCCTGAACTGGTATTATTGAGTTGGGCTATTGATTTTAGCCCATTTGTTTTCTTTCCCTTTTCTTTTGTATTTTCTCATTTTGTATTTTTACTAATATTTTCACTTGTATTTTTTATTGTACTTTTGTATTATTATTTCCAGTATTTTTCTATTTTGTATTTTATATTTTTTTTATTGTATTTCTATTTTATGGTAATTTCAATTAAAATTCAAAAATATTATTTTTCTTTTGATTTTTCTTTAAAATGAATTAATAATAAATTTGTAAAGTTAAACCCCTAATGTATGTGTATATTTTTGTAATTTTATATTTATTCTTTAGTATGAATTAAGATGCAGCAATTAACACCAATTTCAACAAAAATCCACGAAAAATGGTAAAAGAAATTATTTATTTGGATCTTTTGGAATAAAATTGCTTAGGGCAAAAATCACGTGCTCACAATAACCTGATGATGTGGTCGAGGGTGAAAGGCGTCCCTTTTTTTTGCTGGCACAAAATCGAAACAAAATGACAATCCGCCAAAAGGAAGGGTGGACCTGGCCTAGGGTTATTTGGTATTGGTTGTAGAAATCGATGATCACGGGATCGACAGTCACAACGTGGAAGGATAAATGTAAGCACATAGAAACCTTTCCACGTGGGTAGTGATATCTTCCTAGAGAGACGGAATCACCATATCTTTCTTCTCCCAATGGTAGTCTTTCTTGACCTTCTCGAGGTCGCTCTTAATAATCGAGCACATGTACCTATATATTCGCTCACACCAGCTAGGGACAAAAGAAGTTTTCTCCACTTTGAAGTTGGAATAAAGATCACACCCCATCTCGGGAATGCATTCCTCAAGGCATATCTCCACCGATGTTTTTTTGCCGGCGACTGTGATAAAGAGGCTTTCTCCTTTTGAGGAACAATTTTTAATGTCTTCGCCATTTTTTGTAAAGAAAGAAGAAGAGGATAAGGTTTGGTGTTTTGAGGAAGGGTTGGTAACGGAGCCTAGGAGACTATGCAAAACGGGGAGGCTTAAAAGATGTGAAAAACTTTTAAGATTTGCAGATAGACCTGTAGAACTCAAAGGGATTTTTGAAGATTAGTGCAAAGCCACTTGGGAGATTAATGGTGTCCCAAGTCACCGGTTGAATCCCGAACCGAGGAGATTATGACTCTGTTAACAGTCCGCAAACCAGAAATCCGAGCAAGGAATTCTATTAACCCGGGAGAAGGTGTTAGGCATTTCTGGATTCCGTGGTTCTAGCACGGTCGCTCAACTGTTGTATTTTCTTTTATCTGATTTCAAAATATGTTCTAACTTATGTGCCTTTTATTAGTAATCCACTTTTATTTTTTGTTTTAATAAGAATTGCACCGTCGTGAAAATGCGTCTCGAACCACGTCGCACCAGTGCACCCGTGGTTGTCAACACATTTCGACTCCGTTGAGATTTGGATTTGGGTCACATCAATGAGCACCCGTATTTAAGAAATTCAGATTATTAAAAACGCGCTTAAAGTGGCTAACGTGTTATTATTTTGGGAAAGGCCGTGAAATTTGCTAAACAGCCCATCCCGCAGTCTAACTATTTTGTATAAATATTTATCGGGGGCCCCGTAATTTTTTTGTTTTATTTAGCGAGGCTCATCTCGTTTTTCTATTTAACAGGTATTTCCTAAAGCAAGCTATGATTTTCTATATTTATTTGTCTCTAAATAAAAGAAGAGGTCCTAATTAATTTTATTACTGGACTAATTGTAATTTAGCACACAATCCAGCCATTGGGCTCCAAGATAAGCCCAGCAAAAACAAATTAAAATCAAAGAGGGACTGAATCGGCCAAAACAGACCTGGGCCCAGGCCCAAGGAGAAAACAGCCAAAATTGGCCTGGGCCACGTACCTCTTGCTCTAAGGCCCAACACTTGGAGCTAGGCTGTCAAGCCCTGTTTTTACACTAAATAGAATTTCAATTCAATTAAGAGTATAAACCTGAGTTAATATACTACTACTAAAATTGACTGGCCAGGCACGTTAATTTAAGGCAAACAACAAACATGAATTGGAAAAAAAATAATTTTCATATTTCGCGATTCACACCACCTGCCTGTGACCAAAATTTCGGACAAATTGCTTACTAGTTCAACTTTGAATTCCTTGCTATTACTCATTTATTAAGGTGTTGATTTACGTACATGTGAATTGAACGTGAAAATAAACCGTGATGATGGACGAGATCGAGTTACCTAAGTTGAATTCGGAATAATAGGCTAACTCACATCATCACTATTACATCTAAACAAAAGTGTCACACCAATCTAACAGTTTGCAACTCAATTAATCACAACTTGAGAACACCTCCTAAGCTAATAGAGACTATTCTAGTTAATCTAGCATGGAATGATTACACTTATTACTTAACTAAACTCATATGCATTTCTAAGGCATGAACATACACCTAATAGTTCAAACAAACATATTCATGCCCAGCAGCACATCATTTAGTACAGTCCAATACAAATTGAAAGTTCAAACAATCCAATTGATTTACTACAAATAACTAACACAATGAACATGTCCAAATACATCCTAAGGTTAACTATGATGCAGATGACTAATACAACAATAAAACTTCCAGAAGATCAAGTAAACAATCTGCAGTTCCATTTCATTTGGAGAATTACACCAAATCAGTTCCAAGTGAGTGTACCTGAAAATGGAAATATAATGAAAAGAGGAGATGATCAGCAACAGTACTAGGCAGCAGTAGGAACAATCAGCAAGTCTCAGTAGCAATAGAGACAGTTTTGGACCAAAATCACTTCACAAAAACTCAGGAAACTTCACATAAACACAGCACCAGCAGATGACCAAAATAAACTGATCAAACCCCCAAAAATTGCTCGAAATCAAATAGAGACGCCTCTGAACCTTCTATTACCAGAACTGAACCAAACGCAAATGTAAACCAATAACTAAAAGTTGAAATTCATCCTCAGTTTTAATGAAACAGTTATTTTTTTAAAATTTGGACAGTTTCTATTGTTTTTGTTATTTTTTGGTTTTTCTTTGAAGAAAGCTAAGATCTAAGAAGAATTTTGGATCTGAATTTGAATTTCAGATCTGTGGGGCTTAAGGATATTTTTGGGGGTAATATTGAACTCCAAAAAAACTCCTAAATGAAGGCAAGGGCATGCCCTTTTATAGGCAGTCATGAAGCCTTATCAGATTTTCAGTTTTTCTTTTTAGTCCTTATTTATTTTCAGCTTTTAGTCCCTTATTTTTTAACTTGCTACCCAATCTAGTGCCTTAAACTTCCTAAAATGTATACTGAAGTCCTATTTTGGAATGTCCTAGAAGGTTCTACTTTTATCTATCATGTTCTTATCCCCTTTAAATCCCTATACTACCCTTGCCTGATTTCTAAAATTACCACCCTTAACCAATTAAGCCATTTCGGGTCCCAAAATACCCCTGGAGACCACCTGAAACTACTAAATCTACCAGCTATATCCAATCACCTAAGCTAAACTTAATGACTAAATGGACTACTGAATTACCAAGAACAAACATTGACTAGATCAAACTAGACTAACTTAAGCTAATTAAAACTAATAAATCAAACATTAATAAAAATCAAGCACTTCCTAAACAGAATCAAACAAAACTAAGCTAAAAGCTAAACAATTACGAACAGAAAAGAAACATTGACCCAAAATAAAAAACAAAATCAAATTGTTGTTAAACTAGATTATCAATCATGCCAAAATTCAATTAAATAGATAAAATATGAATCAAGCAAAATTAAAAGGAAAACAAAAGATAATAAAAAGAAGCTTACTGATTTCAGATTCCAAAATTAACTCTATCCAACGAGATTTGAACGCCATTTCTTGCGAGGGAACCCCAGGGACCATGTGGTATCAATTTGGTAGGTATTGGAGCAGTTAGGGTTTTGGCCGAAAAGTTAAAAATTAACGTTTGAACGGTTCTGGCCACATTCGAGGGATACGGCTTTGGGGATTTGATAGAGGAGGTCGAGACGATCTTGTGGTGTTAATTTGAATCGATTTGGCTGAAGTGATGTCGTGGCCGTAAAATCTTTGAACGGATATTCGACGGGTTCGGCCGATTTTTGAGAGAAGCCATTTGCATATTTGGAAAAAGGGTGAGCAGGGGAGTTTGGGGTGTTAATCCAGTGGCGTTTGGAGGTGGTGGCGTTCATCGGCAGCGTCTAGGGTTTCACTGTTTCAGGGACTTTGGGTGGGATTTGGAAGAAACCATGGCCGGATATGGAAAGGGGAGGTAAAGGAGAGGCGACGGTGAAATTTTGGCGATCATTGGAAGCCGGCCACTGCCGTGAGGCGAATTCTGGCGGCGGCATGAGGCGAAGCCAGCGGAGACAGACGAGTACGAGGAAGGAGAGGATGTTTTTTAGGGTTTGTATTATTTTGGACAATTTTATCAAAATGAGGGAATCAATGAGGGCCGTTGGATGGGGAAAAATTGACGGCCTAGATCAAACGACGCCAAACGGCGTCGTTTCAGTTAATGAAGGAGGGGCAGGCTGGGTTGGGGCGTGGGTTGGGCTGGCCTGGGGTACGTTTGGGCTGGGAAATATTATTTAACAAATGGCCCAAATCAAGTTTCGTAAAAATAACACTTTTTCTTTTTGTTCTTTTTTCATTTTGTAATTGCTTTTATTTATTTTTGTTTTCCTTTTGTATTTTTATTTTTTCTGATTTTATTAAAATGCTAAACTAAAAAACCAAAACCAACTTGACTCTAAAAATTATATTTCCTAATTTCCAATTATAATAATTCCTAATTTAAATGCAACTAAGACAAATTGAAACTATAATTGCAAAAATGACCATTTTTGTTATTTCAACTACTAATTAATCCTAGAATTTGAAATTAAACCTTGAATGCAAATGCCAAGTATTTTTTGTACTTTTCATATGAATATGCAAAAATAAAATTCAAACAATTAACAGAAAGTAACTCAAAATTCACAAAATTGCAAAATAATGAAAGAAATCATTCTGTTTGAATTTTTGGGAGTAATTCACTTATGGCAAAAATCACGTGCTTACAGCTGTCCCTCTTTGCTCGGGAACATGCAGAGTTCTCGGGTAAAGATAAGTGAGCAAACAAGAGCGATTTTTGCCCGTTTGAATATCCTGTGCGAAGCATTTTTGAAAGAGTTGAGCGCACCCTGCTTCGTAGGTTGCCTACATATCTTTGGCTAAAAAGGAATCAGGTAAGTGTAGTTCGGGAAGGTTTGGTAGCTGGGACTACCAGGAGCTGTGATTTCACTGCTGTTTCTATTGCTATTGCTCGCTGACCTCCTTATTACACCGTGTCAGAATAAAAAGAAGTTAGCCTAAGCTATGATCTATGGATTACATAAAGGTCCTATCTATGTCTTCAAACTTGCTCTTGTGCGGCCTTGAACTCGTGTTTTTCACGGGACTTCTTGTGTTGTTGCCTTGCATTATGATTGGCGATGTTTTACCATTCCTCCAAGTGATGCTTGACTGCTGAAATTTGAAATATGTGCCTGTATTCTTCAGGCGGGTTCCTGAGTGCTGACACTTGAAAAGTATTCCCTTATTCTCCAGGTGGGCTCCTGACTGCGATGCTTGAAAAGTTTTCCCTTGTTTTCCAGGTGGGCTCCTAACTGCGATGCTTGAAAATTATTCCCTTGTTCTCCAGGTGGGCTCCTGACTGCGATGCTTGAAAAGTATTCCCATGTTCTCCAGGTGGGCTCCTGACCGCAACAAAATAAACAAACAAAGAATATTTTCTACCCCAGTTTGGTAGCTGGGCACATCACGTTATCCAATATTACAAATTTAAAAGCTAAAATTTGAACTATACTTCCCTTGTTCTCGATGTGGATGCCTGATTGCTGAAATTTGAAAAGTATTCCCTTGTTCTTCAGGTGGGCTCCTGATTGCAACAAAACAGATAAGACAAAGAAAATTTTCTGCCCCAGTTTGATGACTGGGTGCATTATGTTACAAATTATTAAAACTTGAAGGATAAAATTGGCATTATACTTCCCTTGTTCTCCAGGTGGGTGCCTGACTGCTGAAAATTTGAAATGTATTCCCTTCTTCTCCAGGTGGGCTCCTGATTGCTGAACTTGAAAAGTATTCCCTTGTTCTCCAGGTGGGCTCCTAATTGCTAAACTTGAAAAGTATTCCCTTGTTCTCCAGGTGGGCGCCTGCTTGCAACAAAACAAACAAAGCAAATTTTCTGGCCCTGTCTAAATTAAAGAAAGATTTGTTAATATAAAATGGTGGTTAGCTGCTAGCATTCTTGTTGGGTATGTTCCTGCTTCCGGCTCCGCTCCAACTTGTTTACCTGGACTCGCTTTGAAACGCCTCGACTTCTTGTCTGACTTTCAACCCCCGACTTTGATGATCTAAATGTTTTATCCCGTATTGCTGTTTTATGTTTCAGACCCTTCTTTTTTGAAACTTTGTTTCTCTCCCGCAATTATCTTATCAACTCGCCGATGGGACTTTCATTGGTCCTTCATACCTTACTTTCTTTTGATGTGTTCCAATCCTGTTGTGCCGTACAACTGGGAAGTTGGTAGTTAGCCTTGATGTCCTTCTTTTGTTTTTGAACAGAACTGACACCGAAACATCTTATAGACAGACTTCAAGAGAGTGAAATGCAATGACCTCGAAGGTTTAGGATAGAAAGACTCCGAAGACGGATGATTTGTAATGAAAAGAAGAGGATAGGACTTATCTGAGTGGAAGGGCAGGTACCATTGATCATGCCATGCATTTTGGATTAACCAGCCTAGTCAGTCCAACCAATCAGCCTTCGATTGCTCCATTTGCTGTTCCAGACTTTCATAACCTGATTTTTACGAAAAACCCAAACCTTGCTCGTCTTGCCATGTTTTGAGCAACTTTTAACCACAGACTTGCTTCATTTGCCCCTCTGAAAGCTCATTTTCGCCTTACGATGCTCATGAGGGTTTTCACCGATAATACTCTCATTTTTTATTTCTCTCAGCTACCGTCGTCTTACGGTGCCCGTGAGGGTTTTCACCAATAAGACTCTCTCATTTTTTATTTCTCTCAGCTCCCATCGCCTTATGGTGCCCGTGAGGATTTTCACCAATAAGACTCTCTCATTTTGATTTCTCGCCTGGTACCAAAGTTTTGCCCCCAACATGAATTACTTTACGTGCTCGCATGTGGCTTTTGGATGGGGTTTAAAAATAAAGGGTATCAAAGGCTCAAAACAACTCGACGTGGGTTCAAAATTAAAACTTTCGGAATCAGATTTCTCCTAACAACCATAGCTTCTGCCCCAGTTTCTTTCTTGGGAGACTTTGGATTTTTGTTTTGGTGTGATTGAACCTCAGAGAGAGGCTACCTACGTACCCTTTCGGGATCAAGTCAAACATACTTCAGGTCATAGAAATTACTTTGTTGTTGCGATCTTTCCTTTCTTCCACTTTTCCTTTTCTTTTCTTTTCTTTTTCCTTCTCTTTTATTTTCTTTTCTTTTATTTTATTTTCTTTTCTTTTCTCTTTTCTTTTCTTTTCATTTCTCTTTTTTCCTTTTCTTTTCTTTTCTATTTTTCTCTTGTTTCTCTGCCGATATTCCCCGCTCGGGCTTACGAGTTTTATATTTGATTCCGAAAGAGGGGTATGTATGAAAACAGAATAAGGCTCAAAGGGATAACAAAGGATAAAGTGTTTGGATAACAGAACAAAATGCCTTCGTCATTTCAATCTCAAAACATGTCAAATACAATTAGGTATATTTAGATACAGAAATCATACATAGTATCTCTTGACTGCATCAGAGTTGATAGCCATTTCTACACATTTTCCTTCCACATCTGTTAGATACAATGCACCATTGGACAACACTCGGGTTACAACAAATGGCCCCTGCCAGTTGGGGACGAATTTTCCTTTTGCTTCGGCCCAATGAGGTAAGATACGCCTCAACACCAATTGCCCTACTTCAAACTTCCGTGGAAGCACTTTCTTGTTATATGCTCTTGCCATTCTCTGTTGGTACAATTGTCCGTGACATACTGCTGCCAATCTCTTTTCATCAATCAAGCTCAGTTGCTCCAATCGAGACTTGACCCATTCGGCATCGTCAATTTCCGCCTCAGCAATAATCCGAGGGGATGGTATTTCAACCTCTGCGGGTATTACTGCTTCCGTGCCGTATACCAATGAATAAGGAGTCACACCTACTGAAGTGCGAATAGTAGTGCGGTAGTCTAACAGGGAAAAAGGTAACTTCTCGTGCCATTGCCTGGACCCTTCCACCATTTTGCGAAGTATCTTCTTGATGTTCTTGTTAGCTGCCTCGACTGCTCCATTAGCCTTAGGACGATATGGGGTGGAATTGCGGTGCATGATCTTAAACTGCTGACATGTCTCCACCATCAGATGGCTATTGAGATTGGCACCGTTATTTGTGATAATTACCTTCGGGATTCCGAATCGACAAATAATATTCGAATGCACAAAATCGACCACTGCCTTCTTGGTCACCGATTTGAAAGTTTTCGCCTCAACCCACTTAGTGAAATAATCAATGGCTACCAAAATAAACCTGTGCCCATTTGACGCCGCTGGCTCGATCGGCCCAATGACATCCATTCCCCAAGCAACGAAAGGCCATGGTGCCGGCATTGTATACAATTCAGACGGTGGAGAGTGAATCAAGTCTCCGTGTACCTGGCACTGATGACACTTGCGCACGAAACTGATACAATCTCATTCCATAGTAAGCCAATAATACCCTACTCGGAGAATCTTCTTGGCCAATACATATCCACTCATATGAGGTCCATAGAATCATGCATGTATGTTGGTCATGATAGTTGTAGCCTCTTTAGCATCCATGCACCTCAATAAACCAAGATTTGGAGTTCTTTTGTATGACACTCCTCCACTGAAGAAAAATCCGCTCGCTAAGCGTCTAATGGCTCTCTTTTGATCCCCTGTGGCCTGTGTCGGATATACTCTCATCCTGAGGTATTCGTTGATATCATAAAACCATGGCTCACCCTCAAGATCTTCCTCCACTATGTTACAATAGGCATGCTGATCTCAAACCTGAATCTGCAACGGGTCCACGTACGCCTTATCTGGATGATGCAACATCGATGCCAAAGTGGCCAAAGCATCAGTAACTTCATTATGAATCCTTGGGATATGCCTGAAGTCTTTCGACTAAAACTGTTGACAAAGTTCATGCAAACACTGTCGGTACGGTATGAGCTTTAAGTCTCGCGTCTCCCATTCTCCCTGAATTTGATGCACCAGAAGATCCGAGTCGCCCATGACTAAGATCTCCTGGACACCCATGTCTATAGTCAATCTCACACCCAAGATACATGCCTCGTATTCAGCCATGTTATTGGTGCAGTGGAAGCAAAGTTAAGCTGTAACAGGGTAGTGTTGCCCTGTAAGTACCGCTCCTATACCGACGCCTTTGGTATTGGCAGCCCCATCAAAGAACAACTTCCACCCCGATTTTTTGTCTTGTTCTAATTCCTCGACGTACATTGTCTCCTCATCAGGGAAGTATGTCTTCAAAGGTTCATATTCATCATCAACTGGGTTCTTGGCTAGATGATCAGCCACCGCTTGTGCTTTCATTGTAGTACGGGTCACGTAGACAATATCAAATTCTGTGAGCAAGATCTGCCATTTCGCGAGCCTCCCTGTGGGCATGGGCTTTTGAAAAATGTACTTTAATGGGTCCAACCTCAAGATGAGATAGGTGGTATATGATGACAAGTAATGTTTAAATTTCTGCGCTACCCAGGTTAAAGCACAAAACGTCCTCTCAAGTTAAGTGTATTTTACCTCATAAGATGTGAACTTCTTGCTGAGGTAGTAAATCGCCTGCTCTTTCTTTCCTGTGATGTCATACTGCCCCAGTACACAACCAAAAGAGTTATCCAAAACTATCAGATAGAGGATCAAGGGTCTTCCCGGCTCTGGCGGAACCAACATAGGTGAACTGGCCAAATACTCCTTAATCCCATCGAATGCTGCCTGACATTCATCCGTCCATCTGACCGCAGCATCTTTCTTTAGCAGCTTAAAGATAGGCTCACAAGTTGTCGTAAGTTGGGCAATGAACTTGCTGATATAATTCAACCTGCCGAGCAAACTCATCACCTCTTTCTTGCTTTTGGCGGTGGTAACTCCTGAATGGCTTTGATTTTGGACGGGTCTAACTCAATACCGTGTTGACTTACCATGAACCCTAACAACTTCCCCGACAGAACTCCAAATACACACTTCGCTGGATTAAGTTTGAGGTTGTACCTGTGGAGCCTCTGCAAAATCTTCCTCAGGTCTTTAACATGGTCATATTGCTTCCTTGACTTTATGATCATGTCGTCTACATAGACCTCAATTTCCTGATGTATCATGTCATGGAACATGGTTGTCATTGCCCTTATATATGTCGCCCCTGCGTTCTTCAACCCAAATGGCATGACCCTATAACAATACGTCCCCCAAGGCGTGATGAATGCCGTCTTTTTTGCATCTTCCTCATCCATTAAAATTTGGTGATAACCCACATAACAATCCACGAAGGAACCGATCTCATGTTTGGCACAATAGTCAATCAATATATGGATGTTTGGCAGTGGGAAGTTGTCTTTTGGACTCGCCTTATTGAGATCACAGTAATCAACGCACACTCTGGTCTTTCCATCCTTTTTTGGCACAGGCACAACATTGGCTAACCAAGTGGGATACCGGGTGACCTGGATGACCTTTGCATCAAACTGCTTGGTGAACTCTTCTTTGATTTTCACACTGATATTTGTTTTGAATTTCCTCAGCTTCTGCTTAACAGGAGTTTATGCTGGGTCGGTGGGCAATTTGTGGACCACCAAGTCGGTACTTAAACCCGGCATATCGTCATATGACCACGCAAAAACGTCTTTGTACTCAAGCAGTGCCTCAATTATCTCTTCTCTGCTCCTAATGGAAACTTATTTTTCTTACCCGTACATTCTCCTGATACCCTAAATTGATTGCCTCTGTGTCTTTCAGATTAGGTTTGGGTTTTTCCCCAAATTATTTTAATTCTTTACTGATTTCTTCAAAGGCTTCCTCATCATCACATTCTACCTCGTCATCATACTTAATTTCTTGTATTATTAATTTGGAGTTAGATTGGTAATCAAGACTAGGCCGAAGACTCCTCATGCATGACACATCAGTGATACCAGCATAAAAAGGACTGTACAAGAAAGAAAAGAAAGACAAAATAAAGGTTATCAGGAATGAAAAAGGAAAGCAATTGCATTTCATTAAAATTGTAAGATAACAAGGTTTAACTCATCCAAACGGACGGAACATAGCATCCGAATTACAACCTTGGAAATAATCCAGATTAAACTGAAAGGAAAATCAAAACTAACGACCACGACTCCCTCCGGGTAGGAAGAGGAGTAGCTTCCCAATTATTAAGCTTTGCACGGGCCCCCACGAATTGCACATCTGCTTTGCTTGGATCTTCGCCTGCCTCCTGTGAGCACGTGATTTTTGCCCTAAGTAAATTATTCCCAAAAATCCAAACAATTTTTTTTTTATTTTTACAATTTTTGTGTATTTTGGTGTCATTTTCTGATATTTGTTGCATTTCTGTGTTAATTGGTCGCAAAATGATTCATATTAAAAAATACAAAAATATACATCTGTATTAGGAATTTAATTTCACATTTTATTATTAAGTAGGTATTAATTCATTTTAAAAAAAAAATTAAAGGAAATCACAAAAATAGTTCACTTTAGCATTTTATTGTTTATTAAGTAGATTTTAGGCTTTAATTAGTTTTAGTATAATTGTAGTTTAATCTCACAATTTATAAAATCAAAAAAATAATATATAAATCTGGAAAATACAAAAATACAAAATGAAAATAAAATACAAAATTAAAGTGAGTAAAATACAAGAAAAACAAATAAAAGATAAGACAAAAGAAAATGACTACTAAATAAATTGGGCCAAATACCCAAACCCAAACAGAATACACTCAGGCCCAAGCCCCATTTCCCCGATCCGGTCCAGCACCTTTTGAAATCAAAACGGTGCCGTTTCATTCATAACTTATCCCTGCCGTCGAGGTTATTTGATCAAACAGCCAGGAAGCTAGGGTTTAATAAAATATAATGGTCGGATTTTCCCCCCACCCTCCAATCTTCGTCCCCAAACACCCTTCTGAAAGGCCTGTGTAACGCCACCATCTGCCGCCATCGGAAATCGCCCACGGCGGCGGCTCATCTCCAAAACCCCTCAAATTAACACCCTAGATTCTACTCGCCTCCCTCTATCCAAATCCACTACTCATTTCTTTCAAATCCCATCTTGGATCTTCGAACAAAGGCATTTATTCCGCCGGAACCCTACCGCCGGCGATGACACCACCATTTCCAAATCACCCGAAAAATACACCAGTAACCCTCCTCGGTCTCCTCTTTCTAACCATGCAATTATTTTTCCTCAAATCAGCCCCCACCGGCTCGAATCTTTCTTTAAAGATTTTCCATCCACGACATTGGTCACGCCAAATGACCCCCAAATAACACCCTAGACCCGCCTTGGCCTCCCTTACACGAATTCCATTGTCGTTTGGCTCGAATGTGGCCAGAACTCATCAAATTTTGATTTCAATTTTTTCCGGCAAGAACCCTAACTTGGAAATCTTAGGGATTTTGCACCGTGGCATCCCTAATCGTGTGCTTTCTTTTGAAAACACACGATTTGGGATGTTACGTGTCAAGAATCCCTGAGGATTCAATACTCATGGCTGGCCGGAATTCTATATTAGTAAGTTGTCTCTTCCATCTTTCAATTTCATTTTTCCTTTTATTTATGTTTTCTGATTTGGTCTTTCTTTCTTACTTTACTTGCTGAATCTTGTTAAATTGAAAATAATTAGCGATACATGTTCTTAGGATAATCGCTATGCTGTCAATGTGTTTAATTGTCAGTTGACTTGTTAGATATCAATTTAGAGTTAGTAAGATATTAGTTAGATTTTTGGTTTATAGGCTGTTCATTGACAGTATGATTAGTGGCTAATTGAAAATTCAGTAATTAGTTTCTTGTTAATTTCATCGGTTGTTGGATTAACTGATAGTTTAATAGTATGTTTGGTTATAGCTGGTTAGATTTCTGATTAGTAATTGATTAATCATGGAGTTAAAATTGTTAGTTTGGGTTAATAAATTCAGGGGTAAAAGGGGTTGAGTTGCAGTAAGTTTACTTTAGTAATTTCAAGGAACCTCAGGGGTAATTTGGGCATAGGAAAATGGCAGGATCATTAGAAATGGTAAATGTTGAAATGAAGCAGGGCTATAATAGGGATTGTAAGGGGATAGAACCTTCTAGAGTGGGCTTTAGTGTATACTTTAGATAAATAATTGCACTTACTTGTGCAACAAGTCAGAAATAAGAGGTGGAAAACAGAAATAACATAGGGACTAAAAGGTAAAATAAAAATTTGAAATTCCCTCCCAATTGTGTCTATAAATAGGCTGTCATTCTGCCTTGTTTTTCAAGTTTGGAACCCCAAAATTTCCCCCCAAAACCCTTACTACAAGTCTGAGCTTACATTTTGGAATTTCAAACCGTAGAACTTCAGATCTTCTTCCAGATTTTAATCTATATAGAAAACGAAAAAAAATCAACAAATCCAGTACAAAAATCAAAAAATAAATAAAATAAAATAGCAGAAAACCATAAAATATTGTTACATTGATCAGCTGAGATCAGAAACAGTTCAAACTTCTATGTTTCTCTGTTCTGTGCTCAAGTATTGTAGCTTCTGGAGTCGTTTGAGGTTTAATCAAGCTGTAGCTAAGTGATTCTGACTATTGAAAGTGATATATGACTTCCTGGGTTGATTCTGAGTGGATTCAGGGTGTTTTGATTGAGTTCATTTCTTCCTGGGCTGTATTCTGGTCTTTGCTCGTTACTGTTGTTTACTTCTGCTTGCTGATCCTTTTCCTTTCCTCCATCTCACTTCAATTTCAGGTACACAGCTGTAACTCTAGCAATTGTAAGCTGAATACCTGCAGCATGAATATATGTAGATTTGAAGCCTAAAGTCTCACTTAGCCTTTTATTATGATTTGTGTATTAAAACGACCTATTCATTGACATCACATAAACTTCTAATGGTTTTGTATAATTGGGATTGCTTTAAGTTGGTTTATATTGCGAACTGTTAAAGTTGAATGGCCTGTATTTTGTTTCATTGGTTTAATCTTAGGTTAGTTTAGTTTCATACAAGTAATCAGTGTTTTAAAACTCATTTTGATTATAGTTACTCACTACATACTCTAAATTCGAGTGTCTGTGAAGTCTGGGTAATGATGAAGAGTTGTGACTCAATTAATGAAGTCACAATTCTATGAAAAATTTTGAGTCGTGCTTTGGCATAATCTAGCATCATTGGTGAACAAGTTGAGATTTGAAAATTACATACGTGTAAGTCATTTAAATAAGGGAAAAAATCAACGATTGTGCAAATTCGAATAATCATACATTCCGTTTCCACCAGTTTGCATTAGTCCCATTAGAAAGTCCATACGCATTGCTTGGCCAAAACAGAATCAAATTGAGGTGTATATTTAAACTGGTTGTGCATAATTAAGCCCAGTTAAAAATTAGTATACTGATGTTGAGATTCAAGGACAATTAGTAAGGGTCTGGATTAGCGTTTGTACCAGACCCAGGCCTGAACTGATTGCACATTTTTCTTCCTTTTGGGATATTCTTAAAGCCCAGTCCGTTGGAACTCCTGCATTACCTGTTTGAATTCTGTTTTGATTTAATATTATGACACTTTCAATGATGGCTTAAACAATGTCAGTTAATTAGGTTTTTTTTTTATTTCCTAGAGACGATTTAAGTAGAAAATTATAGTTTGCTTTAGGTTTGCCTTTAAAATAATAAATGAGATGAGCCTCGCCAAACAAAAATACATAAATTGCGGGGCCCTCAATAAATGTTTAGTATTCGGGACGGGCCGTTAGTGAATTTCACGGTCCTCCCAAAAATAATAAATTCGTAGTTGATTTAAGCGCGTAAATTTAATAATATTATCTTCCTAAATACGGGTGCACATTTATG
The DNA here is from genome assembly GCA_026770625.1 of Nicotiana glauca. NCBI lineage: Eukaryota > Viridiplantae > Streptophyta > Magnoliopsida > Solanales > Solanaceae > Nicotiana > Nicotiana glauca. The sequence goes on from MU790421.1 coordinate 26,588, forward strand.
TGACCCAAATCTAAATCTCAACGAAGTCGAAATGTGTCAAAAGCTACGGATGCACTGGTTCGACGTGGTTCGAGATACATTTTCACGATGTTGCAATTCTTATTAAAACTAAATATATAATAAAGCGGGCTATTAATAAAAGACACATAAGTTAGAACATGTTTTGAAATCAGATAAAATCAAATACAACAGTTGAGCGACCGTGCTAGAACCACGGAATCCGGGAATGCCTAACACCTTCTCTCGGGTTAACAGAATTCCTTACTTGGATTTCTGGTTCGCGGACTCTTAACAGAGTTATAATTTCCTCGGTTCGAGATTCAACCGGTGACTTGGGACACCATTAATCTCCCAAGTGGTGACTCTGAATCTCTTAATAAACGAATCCCGTTCCGATTATCCTTTAAGTGAAAAAAAAACTCCTTTACGCCCTTGCGGGTGTAGGTAAAAGGAAGTGTGACAGCTCCATCATATTCACCTCATCAAAAAGCTTTTGAAACCTTTCCATCAGCTCCTTGTCGAGTTCCATCCTTACAGAATTAAGTATTACCATTGTTGGGTGCCTCTTAGTACCAGGCCGAACAAAGGAACGTGATAGGTAGGGTATGGGTTTTGGAAGGGTCCATGCTCTGTTTTTCATCTGCTTAGCTCGCCTTATGTTAGAAGTAGTGGGCTTAAAGCCTAAACCAAAAGTGCCCAGGTTTCCAGGAAGAGATACCGGCTGTATGATGCCCTGTAACGAGGCACCCAAGCCTTTTCCATGTAAGAATCCATTCTTTATCATTTCTGAAGCCACCATGACAGATGCAGTAGCTACTTTGGGCCTGGGAGTACACTCTCCTTCCGGAATTTTGGCAACTGCTACTGTGTCTGAGACTTGGTAAACCCATGGACCTTTGTCGTTCTCAGCTTCATCGAAAGGCATAATGGTATTACATGAATTATCCTCTCCATGCACCATAATTTCTTGCCGGTACCATTCGAATTTGACCATATGATGCAAGGTAGACGGCACAGCTTTTGCGGCATGAATCCAGGGCCGACCCAATAAGAGATTGTAAGAGACTGCCACATCGAGCACTTGGAACTCCATTGTGAATTCAACCGGTCCTATTGTCAGTTCTAACACGATGTCCCCAACCGTGTCCTTTCCTCCTCCATCAAATCCTCACATGTAGATGATATTCTTCTGGATTCTCTCACTGTCCACTTTTAACTTTTCCAGGGTGGAGAGAGGGCAAATATTTGCACTGGACCCGTTGTCAATCAATACTCGAGTAACTACAGAGTCTTCACACTTCACGGTGAGGTAAAGTGACCTATTATGCTCAGTGCCCTCCAAAGGCAACTCATCATCAGAAAATGTAACCCTGTTGACCTCGAAAATCTTGTTCGCTATCTTCTCCAGATGATTCACAGAGATCTTATCAGGAACATGGGCTTCATTTAGAATCTTCATCAACGCCTAGCGATGCTCGTCTGAATGAATCAATAGAGACAGTAATGAAATCTGCGCCGGAATTTTCCTCAGTTGTTCTACAATAGAATAATATTGCACATCTTCTTTAAGAATTCTTCAGCCTCTTCTTCAGTTACGGCCCTCTTTACCGGTGCTGGATTGTCTTTGGCCGCTTTAACCTTTCTTAGCTCTTCAGGGGCAAAGCATCTCCCTGAACGAGTCAGTCTATGGGTTTCACAAACTTCTTCTTTAAATTCCTTCCCCTTGTACGTCACAGCCACTCGGTCATAGTTCTATGGGATGGCCTTTTCATTGATCACTGGTAACTGAGTCACCAGTTTGATGATAATCGGCTCTGCGCGAGCACCCTTTACAATCACAACGGGCTTGACAATTGCTTCTGGTACTTTAACTGGTTCTTGTTTTACTGTCATCGTTGGTTTGCTGACTGTCTGCTCTACTGTGACCAATGCCTTTTCACTAATTAATTTCTCATTTACTTTGTTCTCACAGTCCCTGATCATCGTCACGGTCTGTGAAGGCTTCTTGCATTCCCGTTTTTGCACTAACTCAATCATATTGGTCTCATGATGGGTGGATAATGGATTCTGAGTCATGTTAGGCGTCTCCGGAGCCTGTACTTCAATTCGGCGGGTATCAATGAGCTCCTGGATAGCCGTTTTCAAATGCCAGCATTTCTCTGTATCATGCCTCGGAGCACCTGAGCAGTACTCGTAGTTCATCGAATGGTCCAGGATTCTTGGGGGAGGATTTGGTATTTTGGGTTCAATCAGACTTAACATGCCCAATTGTCTCAATATGTGGTATAAGCTGGTGTAAGATTCTCCCAATGGTGTAAAAGTTTTCTTCTTCTGCAGCCTGTCATTCTTGGAAGCAAGGTTGGGTTGAAAACCAGGTACAGTGGGGTTTTTGTAGGCTCTCGGAGGTGGGTAGGAATTTTGAGTGTGGTAATCATTTTGTGGGGTGGGTGCACATCATGGCACCTGAGGTTGATGTATGTTTGGGCGTGGTGGACGGAGAAATGGGGGGTCGGGGGTGGATAGTAGTGTTATAGCGGGCCATATGGGTTGTGTGGGTAGGTTTGGGGATGGGGGCGTGGGTGGTAATATGGTGATGGACCCCTGGACCATGCTCTTGATTCTACTACTGTAACATCTTCCTTTTTCTTCTTTCCCAATACCCCTCCAGTGCCGCCTTGGATGGCCTGGGTAGTTGCTTTAATCGCCGAATAGCTCATAATTTTGTAGTCTTGAGACCTTCTTCCACCATACTTCCCATTTTTACTACCTCATTAAAAGTTTTTCCAACTGCCAATAGCAGATGACCATAATAAGTAGGCTCTAGAGCCTGTAGAAAATAGTCGACCATTTTGCCTTCCTTCATTGGAGGATCAACTCTGGAGGCCTGTTCTCTCTACCAAAAACCGTACTCTCTGAAGCTTTCCCCTGGCTTCTTCTCAATTTTGGTCAATGACAGCTGGTCCAGGACAATCTCTAATGAAAATGGCCTGCAAATGCCTAGGCCAAATCATCCCACGTGTACTATCGAGCATGATCTTGCCGCGTGTACCATTCCAAAGCAGCACCACTAAGACTTTGACTAAAGTATGCCATTAATAACTCATCCCTTCCCCCAGCGCCTCTCATATTGCTGCAAAATCCCCGCAGATGTGCTACTGGGTCACCATGTCCGTCATATAGATCAAACTTTGGTAACTTGAATCCCGCAGGAAATTAGACGTCAGGAAACAAGCACAAGTCCTTGTATGCGGCACTCACCTGTCCTCCTAGACCTCGCATATTTTTTAACGATTGTTCCAAGATTTTCACCTTTCGTATCATTTCTTCCTGCTCAGGGTTTTTAGGAGGCTTCTCTTCTCTAGCTGAGATGTTAAGACGGGGAGTGTAAGGATATGGTTCTGGTGGTTTGAAGGTGGGTTCCGGTAGGTAATAGTGGGTTTCCTAGGTTTGAAACAGGGGTTCACTAGAAGATCTCTGTAATGTGGCGGGTGGATGAGCCACAAACACGGGAGTGGTTGGAGGTAGAGGGCATGGGATTTGTTTGGGTGGTGGAGTGGGTAGTGTTTGGGAAGTAGTTGCGTAGTATTGCTGGTAAGCGAGGTAGGCCAGAGAGGAATTAACTCTACGAGGATCTTGTGGCTGAGCTAATGGTGGGATGTAGGTAGGGTTAGCAGGGTAAGCTGGTAGTGGGTGTCCCTTTGCCCGAGCCTGGTACATTTCGGCCATCTGTTGCTTCAATTTATATATCTCCTCTTTCATGGTGTTGACATCCACAACTTCTTCCTCCCTAGATGGGTCGACGATGCTTGCTTCTAAGTCTTGGTTGACCATTTTTGACTTATCTTTAGAGCGGGTGTTGTATGGGTGGGTTGCCAGAATGCCAGTCAACTAAACCACCTATCTGGACTCATCATCAACAACAACGTTGTAAGTGGTTAGGGCATTAACAAATAGATAACCGCACATTTTGGGACATGAATGCACCTAGGCAATTATTGGTTTCTAGTATGAATTTGCTCACATCATCCCGGCTTGATTTATTCCCGACTGTGACTTCTTTCTTTTATTCGTGCCCCCTTTCTTTTTACTTTGCCATTGTTTCTTTGTTGCGGATTTTCCCTTCACTTTTTGTTTCTCTTTTTCTCTCCCATTTTTCCTTTATCGCTCCTCTCTTCTTTTCATTTTGGGTTTTTATTCTCAGTGTTTTTTTCTTTTTCATATGGCTATGGTCGGGTCCTATGGAGATTGCCTACGCATCGTGCCCATGCCTAAATCAGATTACATGAAATAAATGAAAAATAGAGACATGTTGTTTTGGAATTTCCAATTCTAATAATAGCAAACATTTCAATTACAAGGACTCAAGACTGACGCATGAAGACAGACTCTAACTGACAAGACGGGCTACAAACTCCATCAACAATTATTATACTTTAAAATGAAAGTGCGGACGGACTCGAAAAGAAAGTACAGACTCAGATAACTGACAAACTCTGGTGAAAGAAAATACAGACTCTAATGATGGTCATGAATACATTAAAGCTCCTGGTGCCCGCGGGACATCGTTCGGTCTCGTCGTGGGCCTATGTGCAAGTTCCCCTTGGAGTCTGTCCAGGTCACTCATTATTTGTTTCACAAATATCATTACTGAGGTGAAGAAGGTAGTCTGAGTCATATTCTCGCACATTTGGCATTTCCTGGTGATGTAATGAGCAATAGCTAGGATTCTTTCTCTGATTATGCCTTTTTCCTGAAGCAGCCGCCCTATTTGTTTGGCCCTGGCCTCCAAAGTCTGCTGATTTCTCTCCTGGAGTTGTTGCATGTCCATTTCTAATTGGGCTAATGCTGTATAAAAGTGCTCCCTTTCGACCTTGAACTCTTTTGCTTGTTTTGATCATTTTATTTCTGTGGTAATGACCTTTTTCCTCAGTCCCGCAACCTCATTATCGTGTTCTTCTCTGAACTGCTTAATCATGCGGGCTCGTTCTTCTGCATTTTTAGTCAACTGTTTTTGAATCCCAGCTAGTTCCCTTTCTGATTTATTGAGGTCAAAACTATAATCATTTACTTTTTGCCTTAAATTTTCTATAAGCTTTGCATCTTTGGCACTTCTAATAGGGTTTTCAGCCGCTATCTTCATTTTTTGGATTTGGGCTTGTAAGGCTTTGTTTTCTTTGGCCAATTTCCTTTTCTCACCTTCGTCAGCCGCGGCTTGCACGCTGTTTTCAAACCTAAGGTCTTGGACCTGCTTTTCCAACTCTCCTATTTTTGCCCTGTATGCATTTTCTTTGGCTAACCAGGCCCACTGCTCTTGTGACGATTCAGCAAACTCCTGGAGGTGAGGCCTTTTGGCCGGCCTTTCGAATGCCACGTTGCTTCTATACCAAGCCTGATAATCAGGTGACACTTCTCCTTTGGCTTGATCCCGGACACAAGTATTCGCCGCCAAATATTGACATTCGCTCCAGACCTGGCGAACCTTTGCTTCAGGAAATTTGCCGTCGGGGCCAATCTCAACCACTTGCAAACTAAGATCATCATCTTTGGGCACTACCTGGCATCTCCCGAGTTGTCTCAGTACCCGGTAGGGGGCGTAAGGCTGAATGCTTCTAAGACCCATCAAGAGGAAATGCGGACTTGCTGTTGGTATATATATGATTTCATCAACGGGCAACCATCCAAACGTCCATTCTATTTCACCAGCAGTGAGGGACCGAAAGTACATTGTCCAACACGTGAATCCTTCCGGCAGATTGACCCCTTTAATCCTCGTGTAAAACTCTTCTATGCAGGTTTTCTCTGGAGACCCGTAGCTCAAAAACTGGGGACGATGGCACAGATGCTCGGTCATCCACATTTGTAACAGTAGATTGCATCCCTCGAAGAAGTCTTTCCCGGCCTTGCAGGCTGTAAGAGCGCGGAATATGTCGGCCAATATCATAGGTGCCAGGTGCTTTTGGCTTGAGTCATTAAAGTGCTAACGACCCCCGTGATTTTTATGTCGATGTTACCATCCTTCCTTGGGAATACTAGAAGCCCCAAAAAGACTACCATGAATGCGACACGCCTATGCTCCTCCCATTTTTGGCAGTTTCCATTACTACATATCTTGCTTTCCGGGTTATTGAACCCCCCGATGTGGCCATATCTATGGTATATAAAGTGTGGGGTGCAAAAATCATTTGCCAGATCTGCGTTGTGAACCATCCTACGTATCTTCAGAGAGTCTAAAAATTTGTGCACGACTACAGTTCTTAAGGCAACCAAGTATTTGTGCCTTAAAGGAACCTCATCTTTCCCGATGTAGCTAGCTATTTCCTCTAATGTTGGGGTAATCTCAAAGTATGAAAATTAGAACACGTTATGTGACGGGTCCCAACATGTCACTAGCGCTCTGATAATATCTCCCCGAGGCACAATCTCTAGCAAACCGGTAAGCGCTTTCAGATATTTGTTGACCTCATCTTGCCCTTCGCCTCCTAAATCGTTCCACCACAAACGTAACTCCAAAGGGATTTTATGAATGATTGAGAAAGGTTCATTTTGAGTCATTCTCATCCTGCACATTTATTAAGGTGATTTAATCACTTTGACCTAAAAGCAAAAATGACACTATATTTTTCATTCAAATTCCTAATTTCAAAAACAAACCCGATTTTGCAAATACGGCTTTTCAGCACTTCGGGTGAAGATTTTAAGGCTGCATTGGCTAACCGGCCAAAACCTTTAACAAATGACCAAATGTGGTTGTTCTCACGAAAGCAGCCTTCCGTTGTCCCTTCGGGAACATTCGGCTATTTTTGACAAAACGGCATCACCCAATTTATTTGTGAAAAAATAAAAATTTTAACATTTTTGGCTATATTTTTTGAAAAGGGATGGTTGGACCCGTCGAGGGTTGCCTACGTATCTCACACCTGGTGAGAATTAAACCTGCGTAGTTCGGGCAGATTGGATACGGACGAAAATTAAAAACAACTAAACATTTGTTTTTTCTTTTCTTGAAAATGATAAAAATGCAAAATCTATTTGAATTTTCTTTTCCCCCTTTTTTTGTTTTTGAAAAATGATCTAATGCAAAAAAAAAATTCTTTTGGATTTTTCATATTTTTTTTTCCTATACAAAATGTAAAAAAAACATAAATGGGCCCCACTCGCTTTATTTTCACACCTCATGCTCTTTATTTTTCATTGTCAATATTTCTTTCTCTTTTCTCCTTTTCCTCAAAAACTCGGCAGAGTTTCGGCGCTACTTGGACATTAGTTTTTGCTAAATCATGTAACTAAAGCTCTACACTATTATTTTCTTTTCACTTTTCCCGAATATTCAAGCCGGTCAACATGCGAGTCCGGTACAAATAAATGCAACACGTAAAATACATCATGGTGGTCGTTTTATATCCGATTACCTGTCCTAGACGGACCCAACGCCTGTGTTGAGTCCCCTAAGTCAAAATGCACATGATGCAGATAAGCATTCCTACTAGGGATCCGGCATGAGGCTGAGTTATTCTGATTTCAAAACCTGGTTATATGTTCTAGACTGTGTACCCAAGCGGACAACTTGAGTCGAGGAGGGGGCTACGTACCGGGAACAAAAAGGCCATCCGGCTTAGTAACTTGTCCAGCCTCTTTCATATTTCAAGGTATAACACTAACAGAATAGGGAGTCTCGACCAGCAAGCACATCCTCAGAGATGAGAAGAGAAGGGTTTTGGAACAGTTTATATACAGTTCAAATAATATCAAAGCGGTAAAAAGCATTAAGCACATTTAGCAGAAAATGTAGGAAGATCAGATAAAGCCAAATACAACAATTATTCTAAGCTCGAATTCATAAACCCTGAATTCAAGTTCTGGGTTTGAATCCCCAACAGAGTCGCCAGAGCTGTCACACCTCCTTTTTACTATACCCGCAAGGGAATAAAGGAGTTTTTCCACTTAAAGGACAATCGGAACGGGATTTATTATTAAATTTCAGAGTCGCCACTTGGGAGATTAATGGTGTCCCAAGTCACCGGTTGAATCTCGAACCGAGGAGATTATGACTCTGTTAACAGTCCGCGAACCAGAAATTCGAGTAAGGAATTCTATTAACTCCGGAGAAGGTGTTAGGCATTTCCGGATTCCGTGGTTCTATCACGGTCGCTCAACTGTTGTATTTGCTTTTATCTGATTTCAAAACATGTTCTAACTTATGTGCCTTTTATTAGTAATCCGCTTTTATTTTTTGTTTTAATAAGAATTGCACCGTCGTGAAAATGTGTCTCGAACCATTTCAACTCCGTTGAGATTTGGATTTGGGACACATCAATGCGCACCCGTATTTAAGAAAGTCAGATTATTAAAAATGCGCTTAAAGTGACTAACGTGTTATTACTTTGGGGAAGGCCGTGAAATTTGCTAAACAGCCTGTGGTTGTCAACACATTTCGACTCCGTTGAGATTTGGATTTGGGTCACATCAATGTGCACCCGTATTTAAGAAAGTCACATTATTAAAAAGGCGCTTAAAGTGACTAACGTGTTATTACTTTGGGGAAGGCCGTGAAATTTGCTAAACAGCCCATCCCGGAGTCTAAGTATTTTGTATAAACATTTATCGAGGGCACCGCAATTTATTTATTTTGTTTAGCGAGGCTCATCTCGTTTTTCTATTTAACAGGTATTTCCTAAAGTAAGCTATGATTTTCTATATTTATTTGTCTCTAAATAAAAGAAGAGGTCCTAATTAATTTTATTACTGGACTAATTGGTAATTTAGCACTACAATCCAGCCATTGGGTTCCAAGATAAGCCCAGCAAAAACAAATTAAAATCAAAGAGGGACTGAATCGGCCAAAACAGACCTGGGCCCAGGCCCAACGAGAAAACAACCAAAATTGGCCTGGGCCACGTACCTCTTTCTCTGAGGCCCAGCACTTGGGGCTAGGCTGTCAAGCCCTATTTTTACACTAAATAGAATTCCAATTCAATTAAGAGTATAAACCTGATTTAATGTACTACTACTAAAATTGACTGGCCAGGCACGTTAATTCAAGACAAACAGCAAACATGAATTGGAAAATAAATAATTTTCATATTTCGCGATTCACACAACCTGCCTGCGACCAAAATTTCGGACAAATTGCTTACTAGTTCGACTTTGAATTCCTTGCTATTACTCATTTATTAAGGTGCTGATTTACATACATGTGAATTGAACTTGAAAATAAACAGTGATGCTGGACGAGATCGAGTTTCCTAAGTTGAATTCAGAATTATAGGCTAACTCACATCATCACTATTACATCTAAACAAAAGTGTCACACCACTCTAACCGTTTGCAACTCAATTAATCACAACTTGAGAACACCTCTTAAGCTAATAGAGACTATTCTAGTTAATCTAGCATGGAATGATTACACTTATTACTCAATTAAACTTATATGCATTTCTAAGGCATGAACACACACCTAATAGTTCAAACAAACATATTCATGCCCAGCAGCACATCATTTAGTACAGTTCAATACAAATTGAAAGTACAAACAGTCCAATTGATTTACTACAAATAACTAACACAATGAACATGTCCAAATACATCCTAAGGTTAACTGTGATGCAGATGACTAATACAACAATAAAACTTCCAGAAGATCAAGTAAACAATCTGCAGTTCCATTTCATTTGGAGAATTACACCAAATCCGTTCCAAGTGAGTGTACCTGGAAATGGAAAAATAATGAAAAGAGGAAATGATCGGCATCAGTAATAGGCAGCAGCAGGAATAATCAGCAAGTCTCAGCAGCAATAGAGACAATTTTGGACCAAAATCACTTCACAAAAACTCAGGAAACTTCACAGAAACACAACACCAGCAGATGACCAAAATAAACTGATCAAACCCCCAAAAATTGCTCGAAATCAAATAGAGACGCCTCTGAACCTTTTAATTACTAGAACTGAACCAAACGCAAATGTAAACCAATAACTAAAAGTTGAAATTCATCCTCGGTTTTAATGAAACAATAATTTTTTTTTGATTTGGACAGTTTTCTATTATTTTTGTTATTTTTTGGTTTTTCTTTGAAGAAATCTAAGATCTAAGAACAATTTTGGATCTGAATTTGAATTTCAGATCTATGGGGCTTAAGGATATTTTTGGGGGAAATATTGAGACTCCAAAAAAACTCCTAAATGAAGGCAAGGGCATGCCTTTTTATAGGCACTCATGAGGCCTTATCAGATTTTCAGTTTTTCTTTTTAGTCCTTATTTATTTTCAGCTTTTTGTCCCTTATTTTTTAACTTGCTACCCAATCTAGTGCTTTAAACTTCCTAAAATGTATACTGAAGTCCTATTTTGGAATGTCCTAGAAGGTTCTTCTTTTATTTATCATGTTCCTATCCCTTTAAATCCCTATACTATCCTTGCCTGATTTCTAAAATTACCACCCTTAACCAATTAAGCCATTTCGGGTCCCAAAATACCCCTGGGGACTACCTGAAACTACTAAATCTACCAGCTATATCCAATCACCTAAGCTAAGCCTAATGACTGAATGGACTACTGAATTACCAAGAACAAACATTGACTAGACCAAACTAGACTGACTTAAGCTAATTGAAACTAATAAATCAAACATTAATAAAAATCAAGCACTTCCTAAACAGAATCAAACAAAACTAAGCTAAAAGCTAAACAATTACAAACAGAAAAGAAACATTGACCCAAAATAAAAAACAGAATCAAATTGTTGTTAAACTAGATTATCAATCATGCAGAAATTCAATTAAACAGATAAAATATGAATCAAGCAAAATTAAAAGGAAATCAAAAGATAATAAAAAGAAGCTTACTGATTTCGAATTCCAAAATTAACTCTATCCAATGAGATTTGAACGCCATTTATTGTGAGGGAACCCCAGGGACCATGTGGTATCGATTTGGTAGGATTGGAGTAGTTAGGGTTTTGGCTGAAAAGTTAAAAATTAACATTTGAACGGTTCCGGCCACATTCGAGGGATACGACTTTGGGGATTTGATAGAGGAGGTCGAGACGATCTTGTGGTATTAATTTGAATCGATTTGGGTGAAGTGATGTCGTGGCCGAAAAATTTTTGAACGGATATTCGACGGGTTCGGCCGGTGTTTGAGAGAAGCCATTTGCATATTTGGAAAGAGGGTGAGTAGGGGAGTTTGGGGTGTTACTCCGGTGGCATTTGGAGGTGGTGGCATTCACCGGCGGCTAGGTTTTCACTGTTTCAGGGACTTAGGGTGGGATTTGAAAGAAACCATGGCCGGATATAGAAAGGAGAGGTGAAGGAGAGGCGACAGTGGAATTTTGGCGGTCATTGGACGTCGGCCACCGCCGTGAGGCGAATTCCGCCGGCGGCGTGAGGCAGAGCCGGCGGAGACAGACGAGTACGAGGAAGGAGAGGATTTTTTTTAGGGTTTATATTATTTTGGACAATTTTATCAAAATGGGGGAATCAATGGGGGCCGTTGGATGGGGAAAAATTGACGGCCTAGATCAAATGACGCCAAACGACGTTGTTTCATTTAATGAAGGAGGGGCAGGCTGGGTGGGGGCGTGGGTTGGGCTGTCCTGGGGTACGTTTGGGCTGGGCAATATTATTTAACAAATCGCCCAAATCAAGTTTCGTAAAAACAACCCTTTTTCTTTTTGTTCTTTTTTCATTTGCAATTGCTTTTATTTGTTTTTGTTTTCTTTTTGTATTTTTATTTTTTCTGATTTTATTAAAATGCTAAACTAAAAAACCAAAACCAACTTCACTCTAAAAATTATATTTTCTAATTTCCAATTATAATAATTTTTAATTTAAATGCAACTAAGACAAATTGAAACTATAATTGCAAAAATGATCATTTTTGTTTTTTCAACTACTAATTAATCCTAAAATTTAAAATTAAACCGTGAATGCAAATGCCACGTATTTTTTGTACTTTTCATATGAATTAAATGCACAAATAAAATGCAAACAATTAACCGAAAGTAATACAAAATTCACAAAATTGTAAAATAATAAAAGAAATTATTTTGTTTGAATTTTTGGGAGTAATTCACTTAGGGCAAAAATCACGTGCTCACACACATCATGCCATGAATGAGAATTTCACTTGTGGCCATTAGTGCCAATAAAATGAAAAGACTTGTGTTAGACTATGAATTGAACCATAAATCCTTTGTATAATAAATGTCTTGGGAGTATAATTTAGTCATGAGAAAGAATAGGTTAAAATGACCTAACCCCAAAACTACACATGCCAGTGTAGGAGTGGTTGAGGGGGGTAAAATTCCCATATTGATGTGATGAGATTATTCTTCTTAAATGGGATGAGATTGATATGTTGAGATAATTTTTCTTGATTGGGATGAGATGGTTGCTAGCGGAAAGCAATGACGACCCACACAGCATTATGGTGAGATGGTTTACACGATCGGGCTGAGATCAGATGCCCTATCGCGCATATGGTGGTGTTGTGATTGGATGTCTTTGGGTGAGACAGCTTAGCCGATCGGACCGTGATTGGACTCTATGCTAAAAATATGGTAGCATATAGATACTAAAGATTTCTTAACTTTAAATATTAAAATTTACTTGAAAACTTATCTTGCTCCTAACTTGATTTTTTTACATTGTTTGAGGCTTAAATTGATCCTATGTTGTTTCTCCTTTACGTTACTCGATTCTTCGAGAGGGTGACACACTAGTACTATTTTATATATACTAAGGTCCCATTTACCGGGGGTGCTGCATCTTTCATGGATGCAGGTGGCTCCACAACACGCGACATCGATCAGTGATAGTGGTGCACCCTCTTCTCAACTGACTTGGTGAGCCCAACTTCGTATCCGAGTCTTGTATCTTTTGCTCTTTATGTATAGCATTTTGAGGTACTTTCGGGGCCTTGCTATCGGCACCATCACATTACTCTTTTGTATCCATTAGAGTCTTCGTAGACATGTTGTAAGTTGTGTCTTGGTTTCGGAAAAGTCAGATGTTGTATTTGTATCACATGTTTCCACTTTTAAACTATGGATGTGTAATGTAATATTTTGGAAAATCTTGAATAAAGTTCTAACGATAATGAAATTGGTATTGTTTTCATGTAACATTCTCATTGTCTAATTAATGAAATACGCCTTCACTTTATTCATGGGTAAGGTCGGGTAGAAAGCATCAAATAGGTTTGCTTGACCGGAGTATCTAGGTTGAGCACCGTTCGCGCTCTCCGAGGTCAGGGCATGACAAAACTTTAGAAAGAATAAGCCAAAAAAAAGGAACTTGGTAAGCTAAAGAAAGTTTCTCTGGTCACAAAATAAAAAGAATAACTACAAGTTTTACTCAATAATCGAATTCAGGTGAATGACTCTTAGGGTAGCGCTAAGGACTTCAACAACCAGTGAGCCCAAATAACTTTCGACTATCAGTGGTGCCTAGTGTAATATATATACTAGGTAGTGGATACATAAATGTATATGTAGAATTTCTTTCAAAATTAACGGGTGTCAGTGATGCCTCTCCCTATAGGATAGGTTCGCCTCTGTCTCCATATCTATATGCTTTAGATTTCTTGACCCACCAAGTTACAACAAAAAGTTTCAATCACACAAAACTGAAAGTATAAGATATGAATAGAACTGCAAGGAGAAATAAGTGTGTTTAAAAGATATACATGGATAGAAATAAAAGGAAACTGAATATTCGAGAAAAAGAAGAAGAAGCAAGGAGGAGTAGGCATCGCTCGAAGTGACCCAAGTATTAGTTTCAAATTAAATATTTTTTAAAAACGGAAGTAAGGTTAGATATATCCCTTTACTTTGCTTTATTATATATGTGTCACCATCCCAAAATATCAACCACGGGATCGTGATGGCGCCTAACGTCCACTTATGAGGCAAGTCAATATTAGCTACGCGACATTCATTTTTGACAATTTGAAAAACAGATTAGTAACACAGTTAAGCTGTAAAACTTCTAAATATATGATAAACTCCAAACAAGTTGTCTAGTCTAATCCCGTAATAAAGTATCACAAGTACATGACCTACTAAAAATAATACAACCAAGGTCTGAAATGAAAATACAATTGTCTGAATAAAATAAACAGTACAATAGATAATAAGGAGATTTAGGGTCTGCAAACACCGTGCAACTCTAATTCAAGTCTCCAAGTAAATGGAGATCCGAGAAAGCCTCCGCTAAATGCCGTTGAGACCAACACCAAAATCTGCACAAGAAGTGCATAAGTATAGTATGGGTACAACCGACCCTATGTACTCTGTAAGCCGAGCCTAATCTTGATTAAGTAATGATGATGCTTTAACAAGGCACTCACTAAAAGCTTGTACCAGTATAGTTAAAAGAAATAGAAGAGTAGAGAAACAAGAATTTACATAAAATTCGAAACGTAAAATACATAACAAAGGGCCCCAATATATCATCTAACTTCTCAACACAACACGAGTACAAAACCAATAGTAAAGAACAATACTAATAAGTCTTCTATGTTGCAGAGTGTAATCCAATCCACACATATCATATCAATATCAATACTGTTGCGGCGTGCAACGCGATCTCAAACAACATATCATTATCTATTATGATGTGCAACCCTATCCCAAATAACAATACCAATATCGCTGTGACATGCAACCCAGTCTTAAAAAATAATATCAATATATGTTGCAGCATGTAACCCAATCCTAAACTACAATATCAATATCCGTTGCGGCATGAAACCCAATCACAAACATCAATATCAATATTACAAACAACTATGGCACAGATCTCAACATAAGAGAAAGAAACCAAAACAAGTAAATATTCTAAGGCAACCCAATATAACAAACTGGAGAAAAATAGAAGCAAGTAAATGCTAATACATAAGCAAAGGCACATAACAAATAAAAATAGACAACAAGTAAAAAGCATATAGGTGCACGAAGCATGTAGCAAAGGAAGGCATATAACAAGGAAGATATGCATTTAACAAATAAGGACAAGTAACAATGAAGGCATGATATGAATATTAGCACAGAGTAAAAAAGGTATGATGTAGTAAATATACACAATTAAAAGCCCATCTCGCATGCTTAACCCAGGACAACGTGTGTATACTCGTCACCTTACATATATATTATCCTCACACATAAAATCAAGTTGTAAATAGACCAATCAAACCCTAAATCCTTAAATTGAAGGTTAACCATGATAGTTACCTCTATCCGCAAACAAATCAATAATTTACCACAACTTTTCTTTCAATATAATCTAGCTAATTATCAATCAAACAATCCAAAATAAGCTTTACAAACCAACTATGAATGAAAAAGTTTTAATTTTGATCATTTTTTAAAAAGTTAACAAAAATACACCTCGGGCCAGCTTAATCAAAATTCGGGATTCAGACCAAATCTCGATTAGCTATTAACCCCCGAGTCCGGATATATAATTTTTTTTTTAAATTCGATCTCAATTTGAGATCTACATCTCAATTTTAAAAAAATCGTAAATTCTACTAAAATGCCCAATTTTGTACTTTGAAATTTATTGATTTGATGTTACAATTCATGGAAAAGTAGTTAAAATTAATTGAAAACTAGTTAAAGATGCTTATCAATAAATTTGGGAATAAAATCCTCTTAAAAATTGTGTCTAGAGTATTTAGAGTTGAGAAATGGTGTAAAATAAACTAACTCCCGACTTTTCCATCTTTTAGACAACTGTAAGTATCACAATTGCGATGTTCACAAAAGTGAACCATTACATGCAAAAGTGAATAGCTACCCAGCACCTCTAATATCGTCTTTGTGATACAAACATTGTATTTGTGATTGACCATTTACTCGCAAAAGCAAGACAAATCTCGCAATTACGAAGATCCAACGCAGCTTCCAATTGCATTTGCGACCTTCTCGCTGCAAAAGCGAACATGCCCACTCGTATTTTCAACGAACACTTTTCATTTGCGAAGATTATAATCCCTCCCCAGTTATTGCATTTGCGAGTCCAACTTCGCAAAATCATGACTCATAATTGCAAATAGGTCATAGCAATTGCAAGACCTATAGACCTAATGCACCTTATTTTTCCAACAACAGTTCAATAACACTCCAAACATATCTAAACTCATCTGAATCCCTCGAGCTGCAATTCTAACATGAACACAAACTTGCTCGCTAACTCATATTATTAAAATAATATCAAACATCAAGAATCGATTATCAAAACTCAAGAATTTCAGCTTAAAACTCAATTTTCACAATCTTTCACATATGCGCCAAAATGAGCTCGGGTCACCCACGCCCCCAACCAATTGTGCCTGCAAGTCCAAAAATATCATACGAACCTACTAGAATCATCAAAACACCGATCCGAGGTCGTTTACCAAGATACTGACCATGGTTAACCCAAACCTTATTTTAAGTTAAAAAATACTTTTTCTTCAAAATTTCACGTAAAAACTTTCTGAAAAATGACACGGACCACGCACGCAGACCAATAAATATTAAATAAATTTATGAGAGTTCTCAAAACACAAAAAATTAAGGCTAATGTTAAGGTCAGCACAATAAGTCTGCCCCCATAATACCTTTTGGATATATAATCCTTACCATATGCCAAACTTCTACATCCCCCCTTTTTACGGAATGGGATACATGACATGGTCAAACTAAAACCCTATGTAACGATCCGATTGGTTGTTTTAAAAATTTGTACTTTTCTCGCAGGTTCTCAGAGATGGATAGTCCTGTATGATATATTATAACTTATGTAAATTGTTGGTTTTGATTTTAGGATAATGAGAATAAATTTGGAAGAATAATTCTCAGCTTGAAGCTTCAAATTTGAAAGGTTTGACCAAGTTTAGACTTTTTGTATTCGATCTTGGATTTGGATTTTTATGATTCTGTTAGGTGATTTTGGACTTGGGAGGGCATCTGGAATGTGATTTAGAGGTTCGTGGTAGAATTAGGCTTGAATTGGCAAAATTAAAAACTTGGCATTTCTCGGTCGGTAGTGAAAATTTTGATATCGGGGTCAGATTGAAATTACTTAAATTGGAGTAAGTTCGTAGTGTCATTCGTGAAGTGTGTGCAAAATTTTAGGTCATTCGGATGTGGTTTGTTAGGTTTCAGCATCGTTTGAGGAATTCAGAAATTTAGAAGTTCTTAGTTTGAATCCAGGGGCGATTTGGTATTTTGATGTTGTTTAGAGTGTTTCGAAGGATTGAATAAGTTTGAATAGTGGTATAGAACAAGACTTGTATTGCTTTTGGTTTGATACGACACGTTTGGAGGTCGATTCCAGAGGCGAAGGCATAGTGCAGTAGGATTTGGCTTGGTTTGAGGTAAATAACACTTCCAATCTTGATTCTAAAGTTTGAAACCCCAAACAATGTGTTATATGATTAAATATTGAGTTGATACAAATTCCAAGTGACGGGCGTGTGGGCGTGCCCATGAGAAATTGTGGCTTGGTTCCTTCCATGGTACTACTTAGTGACACTTTCTTACTGATATCTGTGTTGTGATTATGTGATTAAGTTGATGAGCTATAATTCAAGCTAATTACCATGTTAGGGCTTTACGCCGACACTGTTGAGACCCGAATGATCGTTTCTTACTGTCATCTCATTAGTTTAATTGTTATTTTGTACTCAGTCTTGTTCAATCATATCATATCATGTCTCAGTCTTGGTTGTTGTTATCTGGCATATCATATGATTGTTTCAGGCTAGTTTCATGGCATTGTGAGCCCGTGTGTGTGAGACTGGAGAGTGATGACTGAGTGAGACCGAGAGACTGATTATGAGTGACCGTTATGGGATTGGGTTGCACGCACAACATATTATTGATTATGCCTTTGTTGGCTTGTTATAGCGCTTGGGTTGAAATGAGCCCCTTCAGAGTCTACACACCCCTAGTGAGCGTGGAAGATATTATTGAGGGATGGATTTCCCTGGTTTCGCGCCCCCTTTCTCTAAGGCAAAATCTATTTTATGACATTTTGAAGGACAACTCGTTCCCTTTTGGGAATTGGGTTTTGAATTAAAGAATCGCCACCTAATGATTAAAGTGCATTAGGACACTAAGAAGGTTTGAGTTAAAGAACTAGAGTTTGGGTAAGGGCTAGAAATTATCTTGGGGGGAAGGTGTTAGGCACTCCCCAAGATCCACTAGTGTGGTCCCGACCATGTTATAATTATGACTTCACTTAACAAGTAAACAAGTAAGGGTTCGAATAGAGGGAGTTTTCACGTAATATTGCAAATAAATTGAAATTTGAGGAGAAGTAAAGAGGGCATGAATTTTAAGAAAAGATTTAAACAATAAATGAAAACAAGTAAAGAGAAAGGGGGTCCTAGGTTTATAATCAATATGGATCATATCAGTGCAATACCCGGCAATCACTCCTCAGAAAAGGGGTTGCACGTGGTATTAGCGCACCGGTCATCATGTCCATATCTCCCTTCCTACCTTTTAAGGTATTAAAATGCGAAATTGTATCGTTACTATTGCATGCTATTACCCGTCCCAATCCTATCAGTCGAGGAGATATTTGGGACTACTAATCCTAAAGGGGGAGGGAGTTGGGGGCTTTTTTAGAGTCTAAAAGGACAAAAGTCTAAGGCGACAAACAAAACACATAATGCAGTTAGGGGAAACACATTGTAGATTAAAGGCTCAAACCGGCCTCCTCACTTAAAGAAGCAAATTGTCTAGCATGACTTTAAATACTGGTTATACTTTAAATTAAATTTAAAGTATTAGTACAGGCTGCTTTATCACATATTTCTCAGATGAGAAGTCCGAATTATACCTTGTCTGGTTGTAGTTTATCAGGGACTGACAGAGTTGATTAATAACCTACTGGTTTTCCTAGATGAGGCCTATAAGCATGATATCTAACAATGCAGGAGGTGTATTGATTTTAAAGAAAGGTTATTGGTTTTATAAACTAATGTTCTGCAGATTTTAAATGATTTTTCTACTGATTTTAAGCCCATAGATGAAAAAGACGAAGCTAATTCAACTGATTACATCCTATAGGCATGATTTCTAAGCGTTGTTGGTTTTAAGACGATTACATAAGTGTAGGAGTCCTATAGGCATGTATCTAGAATGAAGTTGTTTATTATTAAACCTATGATTATTTTCCTAATGACAGACGTATATGCAGAGGTGCAAAAACAAAACTATTATCATGATTTCTATATGAAGAAACTTATAGGCATGGTCTCTAATGTAGTAATGAAACAATCTTATTGGCAGGATTTCTAATACAGTAATGAAATGATCTTATAGGTTGGATTTCTACGTGTAATACATAAATTATAGGCAGGATTTCTAAATGCATAAGCGTAAAAACTTATACATGATTTCTATATGCAAAAACTTACAGGCAGGATTCCTATATGTTATGCATAAATGGAGAATTTGTAAATAGTAATCTCTATGAGCATGCTGTCTACTCATATGCATACATAAATGATCCTCCCCTTTTTCACTAGAACCCCATAGTTATTACAAATTTTTACCCACCCGAACGAATCAAGAAAGATAAAAAATTACATCAGAAATTCAAGCTACAACTAAACAGCCTAATTCAGAATCAAGGTCTAACAATATGAGATAAACCAATTTCCAATATCACTTTTCCAAGGCCTTTCTATTATTTGGGACGTGTCAAATTTACCTAAGAACCTCAAAGGGCTCCAGGCAATGCTTACACCCCAAATACATTGCAGAATGAGATTATAGTGCAGTGTGGATGGGCCAGCCCTCAAATGTCCAAGTTCAGAGGGAACTCAAGGTCCCAAATCAAGGCTCATAGGAGGGGGGCAGAATTGATAGTCTACGAGTAAGTGCAAGTGCATAGAGGGGAGTTAGGGAGGCCAGGGCAGGCTAGTGGTCATGCCCAACAATCAGGAATGCTGGCATACCCCTAACCAGCCTATTAGCCAAATCTTAGAAGTTAGGATCCTTTGAAGATCAAGTTCAGACCTGAGCAGTAATTTGGATACAGCCAGGCCCAAACCTTAATTCAGACACATGGAGGGGAATAGGGGGTAGGGACTGACAATAGAAGAAAATACAAGGAAATAACATACATAGTTTAATCATTGAATATGAATAGCAAAGTAAACAAGAATGCTGAAACTATAAAGTAAACACATAGGGGTGAGGTAGAAAAATTAAATCAGACTTACCAGTTTCAGGGGAAAACAGGTAAAAAATAGTTGTCTTGAAAAGCCAATTTGTAAGCAAGAAGTTCCAAAAGATCTTAGAAAAGCAGAGTGTTGAGAGAGTATTGAACTCAAAGCAGTATTGTAAGTATGTAAGTTGAAAGTAAAAGTTTGAGGTATTGAACTCGAAGTGCATCCAAAAGTGCAGAATGGTAGTCCCTTTTATAGTGCATAGAAGCAAGTAAGAAAGGTAAGAAAATAGTTTTCAATCAATCACATAGAATTTTCCTTCAGTTAAGGGATTTGATTTCAAACGGGTAGAATATATTTAAGGAAAGAATTTGATTAAACTTTCCCCAGAGTAATACAAGAAGGGATAAATACATAGGAGTTATTTAAGGCAAAAGTCCAATGGTACACGGTTTGTGAAAAATAAGGAAAGGGAATCAATCAAACAGCTAGGGAAATCAAACTTACAGGCTTTTACTCGAATGAACCAAGTCAGGAAAGGGTAAACAAAGGTTTAATTTAAAGGCATTAACAATAAATTAGCCCAATTAAAGGATTTAAGAATCAACCAATTATTTGGTAAAACATTTTGAAAGAAAAGTTCTTATATATATATATAAAGCACACAAATATGTGAATCGAGAAGGAACTGTAAAGTTATTTAGAAGAGAGTTTAATCAAAGAGAGGATCAGAATCGTAAGCAAAAAGGGTACAAGTCCAATTTGTATACTCACAATGAGTCTGAGCGTCCAGAGTTCCAAAGTGGAACCCTAATTCAAACACAAAATTCAAAATTGCCAAAGGAAACCCTAAATCGGGGATTCAAGATGAATTAGACAATAGAGATGAGAAGACAAGCCATTAGATAGAGGTTCAGAAGTCTTTTCCAAAGACTTATGAGAAATAAACAGACACGATACACAGTTAAGGGTATGGAGAACACGTTTTGAGAAAAACTCAAAACTTAAACAAGTTCAGAACAAAAAATGATATAAACTTGGGCAAAAACAGATGAAACGTGCTTAGTAAGAACACAAACATAGTCCAGTAAAGGAAATAACATTAAAGAACTCACATTAAACACATATAGTAGAGGAGTAAGGAAAACATAACACGGATTAACATGTGAGTACATTGTTGACATGTGATTTTTGACCCTCCTCGAAATTTTACCAATTTTTTAGCATGTAAATATTTAATTTAGGCCTAATATAACTATTTCAACTATTTTTGACTTCGTTACTTTATTTTCATGATAAAAATTAAAAAATATAAAAATGGTTGCATATTACTCTATTTTAATCATGTATTAGATATTTTTAGAGAGATATATTCCTTTGAACCTATTTTTATTTTAATATAATCTTGAAAAATACAAAAAATAAAATAAAATAAAATAAAATAAAATAATATGACCTTATTTTTTATCTTTATATAATTTTGAAAATACAAAAAAAAGTCTCATTAATGTTTTGTAGTCATTTTAATCTTTAAAAAAAATACAAAAAAATTAGTACTTTATATTTTATCTTTATATAAAAACAAAAATTACAAAAAATAGTTTCATTAATATTTTGTAGTTACTTTAATCTTGAAAATACCAAAAAAATAGTTTTGTTTTAATTATCAGTCTCATTTTAACAGTTATTTTGCCTACATAGGATTAATTAAACAAGATCATGTTTTCATTTTCGGTTGCGGGGAAAAAATAACATTTGGATTCAAACGACCCATTTTTAGGCACAAAATTTAGGGCTAGCCCATAACAACCCAAGCCCAATACCCATACCTAAGCCAACTACCCTAAAACCCTAAACTAACCTACCTATAAAACTTATACTATGGTCAGATTTTTGGGGGGATTTTTTCAGCCGATTTTGGCATTTTGAGGAGACAAAATTTGGAGGCTTCATCTTCTTCTTCTTCATGAAGAAGCAACTAAAACCCTAGCTCTCTAAACCAGCCGCTGCTCATGGAGACCCCCATCTCCTCATCTCAACACCACCATGAATACAAATACAACACATCTTTTTTTTCATGATAAAAAACACCATGAAAACTCGAGCGGAAACCTAGCGCCCATCATCCGTCGACCACCCCTGAAACTCGCCGGAAAACAAACCAGCCACGTCGTCCCAAACGACCAGCTCCACCCTTTGTCTCTAGCTCCGACCAGTCACGTTTCAAACGACCACCATTACAGCCGCTATTATTTCTTCATCTTCCATCTTCACCAAAAACAACCACCATCTCCAAGCAAACAAACCAACCCCCGCTCCAGTCCAAACAGATCCCCCCCGTTTCTGTTTGGTTCTTCTCATTGGAGGCAGCCATATATGACTCTTGGAGCTAAAAAATGTCAGCCTTGTTCCCTTGATAAAAAGGCAGCAAGGACTCTATCAAAACCATCCAAAATCCGCCGCGTCTCCACACAGAACCACTATGGGTTTCGAGCTTTTCCGGTAAGCTTCGAGATCGCTGAAGTAGTTTCCCGTTCAAGGTTCCGGCGTTGCTAAATTCTTGTTTGCTATTCAGTTCGATAGTCTGAGTTTGTTTGGATCACGAACATGCGAGTTTTTCAACTTCAAACTCATTTGATACAAAGTTTGAATTTAGCCTTCTCCCTATATTACTAGTTACTGAATTAGTATTGGTTTATTTATTAGATTTTGAGAATTGGGTTTGATCCTTTTGGTTGTTTCTGTGATGAAATCGTTTGTCTCCTTTCCATTTTGTCTTTAAGCTAATTATGCAAAACCAAGTTAATTTGCTTTACAAGACAGATTCGATATAGGAGTTAAATCAAAATGCACCTGAGTCAAACAATTGTTGCTGGCCATTTCTCGCATCCAGATCCAAATAACATATTTCTGATAAATTATGTGCGGTTCTAGCATGATTTGTAGCGATTAACTCTACACTTTTCTCTAATAATTTTCATAACTTATGGCTCTCATGTATTAGTTTAGAAACGCTCTCATTAGAATAAATCGAGATGCGTCATGCCAAACAAAAAAATGACAATTGCATGGCCCTCATTTTATTAATCTTTTTTTATTGATCCTTAGATTTCGGGATGGCCCGTTTAGTGAATTTCGCGGCTTTCCTCAAAGTTAACAATATGCTAGTCGCTTTAGGGCCGTCTTTAAATACTTTAACCTTCCTAAATACGGGTGTGTATTTCATGCAACCCAAATTCAAATCCCAAAATGCTGAATAAGAATGTGTCGAGGATCCGGGTGCATTTCATGTGACGTGATCTGAAAATACGTTCTTAAACAACGTTTACTTTCTTAATAATCAACTAAAAGCAGTAAATAATTCTAAAATTGCACTACAGGTTTTAACACGTATCAAAATCAGCCAAATATAGCAGTTGAGCGACCGCGCTAGAACCACAGTGCTCGGGAGTGCCTAACCCCTTCTCCCCGGTTAACAGAATTCCTTACTCGGATTTCTGGTTCGCGACTGTAATACAGAGTCCAACCCTTTCCTCGATTCGGGATTCAAATCGGTGACTTGGGATACCATAAATCTCCCAAGTGGCGACTCTGAATCTCTTATTAAACGAATCCCGTTTCGATTGTCCTTTAATTGGAAAAACTCCTTTTATTATACCTCTCCCGGGTTGTAGTAGCAAAAAAAGGAGGTGTGACAGCTCTGGCGACTCTACTGGGGACTCAAACCCAGAATTTCGGTTCAGGGTTTAAGAATTCGAGCTTGGAATAACTGTTATGTTTGGCTTTATCTGATTTTCCTACATGTTTTCCTTCTAAATGTGCTAAATGCTTTGCCGGTTTGATATTATTTGAACTGTACATATAACCTGTGCCGAAACCCTTCTCTTCTCACCTCTGGGGATGTGCTTACTGGTTGTGACTCCCTGTTCTGTTAGTGTCATACCTTGAAATAAGAAAGAGGCCGGACAAGTTACTAAGCCGGACGATCCCGAGGGTCCCCGGTACGTAGCCCCCTCCTCGACTCGAGTTGTCCGCTCGGGTACAAAGTCTAGAACACATACCCAGGATTTGAACCTAGAATAACTTGACTTCAAGTCGAATCCCCAGTAGGAGCGCTTATCTGCATCACATGCATTTTAACTTAGGGGACTTAACACAGGGGTTGGGTCCATCTAGGACAGGTGCACCCAAAATAACAGACCATCTTGATGCATCCTATGTGCTACATGTCGCATTTATTCAAGGGTAAAAGGGTAATTTGGCGGACCAATGATAGTTGAGGGCAAATGAAAAAAAATAATAAAAAACAATGAAAAAAAAGATAGTGAAAAATAAAAAATAAGAAAAAGGAAAAAAAGAGGGTGAAGTGTGAAAATAAAACGAGTATGGCCCATTTATGTTTTTCTTTACATTTTGTTAAGGAAAAGGAAAAATATAAAAAAATTCAAAAAGATTTTGCATTTTTGTTTAATCATTTTTCAAAAACAAAAAATCAAAGCAAAGGGGAAAAAGAAAATCCAAAAAAGAGTTGGCATGTTTCATCATTTTCAAGGAAAAGACAAAAAAAATATTTTCTTTAAGTTAGTTATTTTGTTTAATTTTTCGACTGTATCCAATCTGCCCAAACTACGCGAAGATGATTCTCGTCTCCCGGGGCGGGATACGTAGGCAACCCACATAGGGTCCTGTCTTCCTAGTAAATCTTAGATTCTTATCTTTGCGGGGTCCTAGCTAAATTTTGCACTTCTAGCTACCTTTCGGCTAAATAAGTCATTTTGCAAAAATAGCCTCAATCATGTCTTGTATGTGTCCAGTAGCGAGTATTATTGTCTCACCTAGTGTTGGGTTGAGTTTTTATTTTCATACAGGTGTGGACTTACTTACCGGAGCTGGAGCTTGACAGAGCCTAGGACATCTAGCCAGGATCACTCATTCAAATGTGGGTTAAAAGAAGATTTTCTTGTCTTTTGTGTTTTGAGTCATTTTTTTTTTAAATTTTATTTTACGCCATATTTTACCTTTTAGTTTTGAATAGTAATGTCGAGTTTTATTATTATTATTTTATTTTCTATTTTTGCATTTGAAAAGGTGTGTAGTAAATCAAAAATTAAGAAAAAAAGAGAATTGCATTTTATATTTCCGTTAGGAATTTTTCTTAGAATAATAATTGTAGAAATAAAAATATATATATTTTTGAGGTGGTTTTTCTTTAGGCAACTAATATCTAGGACCTAAAATAAAATTATTTTTATATTTCCTTTAGTATATTAAGACTAAAAATTCAAAAAGAAAAAAAAGAGAATTTTTTTTAGAACCCTGTTAAAAGTTTTATTTAAGGTATTAATCTCAAAAATTCAAAAAAAAAATTCTTTCAAGGTGTTTCTTTGGGAAATTAGTGAAAAATAAAAAAAAAATTCTTTTTCTTAGAGCTTTAGAATATTGTACATAGACAATAAAAATACTATATCTGTTGTTTGTCATTAGAATTTCTTCTTTAAATAATCAAAATTGAAATCCAAAAAAAAAAATTTGTTTTATCTTTTGCATTGTTTGTTTCGAAATATTGCGTCAGGATATCAAATGAAAATTCAAAATAATATTTCTGTGGTTTATCCTTTAGATTTCCTACTTTAAAAAGAAAACAAACAAAAGGAAAAAAGAATCAAAAAATATTTTTCCCTTCTAGGATAGAGTATTTGTTTCAAAAGAAAAAAAAACAAAAAAAAAAGTAGAAAAAACATGCTCATTAAGCTTGAGTCTAGAATAGGTCATAAACATTAAGTCTAAAAAATTTCAAAAAAAAAGGATTTGCTTCTTTTATTTCTCTTTTCTCATCAGAGTAGTCATTACACAAAAAAAAGAGATTGTTAGTTTGTTTGCTTTTTTCTCGATCTTCCAGAACTACGCAAAGATCTGATTCATGCGGGGTCATGATATGTAGACAACCTACGTAGGGTTCGACCGAATCGATTTTTTTTATTTATTAAAGGAAAAGGAAAAAAAAGAGAGGGAAAAAAGAGATGAAATCATGGGATGTGAGAAATGAGAGGGAAGAAAAAGAGCGATAGTCACAAAGGAAAAAGGTGAAGCAAAATGAGCGAGCAAACAAGCGCTAGAAAAGCAAAGAAAGGAGAGAGGTTGAAATGAACAAATTGGGATGATACCAAGTGACCTTATGACCCTCGAAGTCATTCTAGAACCATTAATTGTTGATATGTGCATTGCACGCAATGTGATATTATTACCTGATAAATGCCCTAACGCTAACGTGATGGCTTCACTTTGTTGTACTCATAGCAGAAAAGTGGTTGGTTTGTGGTTTTAAAGTGGTAGCTCCTCTCTATAATACAACGACAAAAGGCAATGGCAGACAACAACAGAATCGGGTTGGTTGACACCGGGGCCCGAAAGCAATTGGTTGAACAGAATAGTGGGTTGGTTGAAGAGGTAGGGATGTTAAGACAACACATGGCAGACATGTATCAGACCTGGATGACTGGGAAGGCACCACCCCTGCCACCGCCGACTGTTTCAGATGCTGCCCTTACCCAAACTCCCAACACAATGCCAGATGATCCTCTATATTCTACAGATACACCCGCTTATCACAACTTTTCCAACCACCGTGGTAGCTCCATCCCTCATCCTCCAATTACCTCTCCCCGAAATTACCCTCATGTCATATCCACTACCCCCAAACAAAGAATACCCAATAAAAGCTCACATTTTCTAATATCACCCCCTCAGAGTTTGCTCGCAACGTGCTTGATTCATACAAGAGGAGCTCCCGGGATGAGCTTCATGTTGGAAATGAAAAGGTTACAGGAAGAGAAGGGCGAGATGGGGTACACAGGAAGTTGAAAAGCACAGAATAGTCCTTATGGGACAAGCAAAGAGTGGGAGGTCAGGGTAGCATGACTTGCAAAGAATTGATTGTGCCACATGACGCCCGCCTGCCCGCAGGGTTCAAAGTACCAAAATTTAACTTGTATGATGGGCGTGGAGATCCAGTGGCCCACCTGAGGGTCTATTGCAATGAAATGAGGATTTTTGGAGAGAATGATGACTTGAAGATGGCATATTTCAGTAAAAGCCTAATTGGGCAGCTTTAGACTGGCATGGCCGTCAAAATGTCGATAAGTGGCTTATATTTGGTGACACGGCTCAAGATTTTGTCCGATACTTTCAATGCAAATCAAGTGTTATCCCAGACCACTCCTTGATGTCTAAAATGGAAAAGAGGCCGTAGGAAACCTTTAATGAGTTTAGGCTCAGATGGAGGGAGCAAGTTGCTCGAGTCAGTTCCCTAATCAACTAAGAAGAAATAGTTAAGCTTTTTCTACAGGCCCAGGGAACCACCTACTACAGTCATTTGATCCCGGCCCTGGGAAAGCTTTTCAATGATGTGTAAAAATGGGGGAGCTAGTAGAAGAAGGAATCAAGTCAGGCAAAATTGTGAGTTGTTCGAAGGCCATTCAGAACGTACCAATAATCTTGGTTGGAAGAAAGAGGAACAGAAAAGACGATCCGATAGGTTTTCCTGATCAACACTTCCAGCCTCGACATCATCCCCGTCGTTATCCTTGTGCATTAGATGACCCTCCCTGACGCTACTTCTCTCCACAAAACTCCCAAAGTCGCACATCACATTCCCAGTACCCAGCTCTTCAAAATGCTCATCTACCCCCGCGAGCTTACCAAAAACACCCCGGATCAGGTTTTCGACCCAATTCGGCATTTAAGAATAAGAGGTTACGGAAGAAGAAAATCTTCACTCCGTTGGGAGAATCATATGCCAGTCTGTTTCAGAAGTTAAGGACATTGGACACGTTGAGGCCGATTCAGATAAAAATGCCGAACCCTCTGCCAAAGAAGTTTGATCCTTCTCAAAGGTGCGCATACTGCTCAGGTGCCCTGGGGCACTACATAGAGAAATGTTGGAATCTGAAGAATGCAATCCATAAGCTTATTGATGCAGGCGACATTGTCTTGCAAAGCCCAGATGCAGCAAACACTAGCCGAAGTCCATCTCCTGTGCATAATGAGACGCATATGGTGGGTATGATTTATTTTGAAAAGGAACATGAGAACTCTTTTGAGATCCCTGGAGGACTAGATGCTACTAAGATTTCAGCACTATCAGAGGTTGATCATGAGAACGAGCCGGCGGAAGGAACCCAAAAGCAGTTTGCTAAGAACAACGTGATGAAGACTTGTGAAAATTCCAGCAATCTTAGTGTGAAATTCAGTGGCTAAGATGTCATGCTTGGTAATTGGAAAGACGCTCCATCTCTTGGTTGGCCAGATTGGAGTTTTGGTGGTTTATTTTGTTGTCATTTCTATTGTCCGGGTTATTTCAGGGTTGTAATCCGGATATTGTCTTGTGACTCAAACCCTTCTATCCTTTCACTTTGCCTTGTTTGTCTCATTGTAGTAGCTTGTAGTGCTGTCTAGGTTTGTTCTAGGGTTGTAACTCTAGTCTAGTTTGTTTGTTTTGTTGTTTAAACCCTTTCACCGTCAGCCTAATGCAATACTCTGTTTCTCGCCATTTCTAGTCATTTTATCTAGCTCTTTTCTCCTTTTACAATTCTTTCCATGCTGGTTCTAGTGACATGACATGCATGCATAATTCTCAGCCTGGTTTTAAAAGTTAGTTTAGTAATGAAGCAATGAAACAATATTGAAGATGCGAGAACATTCGAGGGAATAAGAAAGGGCGTGTTGAGATCACTTCGAGCCCAAATTGTGAAACCGGGGGCAGAGGGAACATAAAGAAATACTGTCGAAATGCATCATTGGCAAGTTTGCACCAAGTTTACGGGGGCCGTTCATGACACCGTGTTTGTTGCCCTAATTGATAAATATAGAAGGCAAATATGTGAATATGGTTATTAATTCTGGTACAAGCAAAAGATGTTACTTATGTTTCCCTCAATTTGTTCAATTGTGTAGTTTGTACTTGGCATGTTTTGGAGATTGGAATGACGAAGGCATTTTGTTCTGCTATCCAAACACTTTATCTGTTGCTACCCCTTTTGAGCCTTATTTATTTTCTTTCGTACCCCTCTTTCGGAATCAATAACAAAACTCGAAAGAACGAGCGGGGAGAATCAGCGGAGAAACAACAGAAAAATAGTCCAAAAGAAAAGAAGAAGGAAAAGAAAAAGAGAAGAGAAGAGAAAAAAGGAAAAGAGAAAAGAAAAAAAAAAGAAGACAAAAAGAAAAAAAAGGAAAGAAAAAGAAATAAAAGAAAAGAGAAAAGAAATAAATGAAAAGAAGAAAGAAAAGAAAGTGGAAGAAAGAGAGATCGCAACAATAAAGTAATTTCTATGACATGAACTACGTTTGACTTGATCCCGAAAGCGTACGTAGGCAGCCTCTCTCTGAGGTTCAGTCACACCAAAATAAAAGTCCCAAAAGTCCCCCGAAAAAAAACTAGGGCAGAAGTTGTGGTTGTTGTAAGAAGTCTGATTCCGAAAGTTGTAATGCTGAACCCACGTTGAATTGTTTTTGAGCCTTTATACCTTTCTTTCTAACCCTATCCAACTGCCCACATTACGGTCCAAAGAAAGACCTTCTGATCAGTCTTCAAGAAATGCCGAGTCAAGCCAGCAGAGGAGAACCATATCAGGGGCAACACTCCAGTCCAAACGAAGGAAATGACGAATGAAAGAGTCTTGTTGATGAGAGCCCTCACGGGTATCCCAAGGCGACGAAAGCTGAGAGAAATAAAAAATGAGAGAGTCTTATTGGTGAAAACCTTCACAGACACCATAAGGCGATGGTGAATTGAGAGAAAAGACCAAAATGAGAGAGGCTTGATGGTGAAAAGCTTTTGGGCACTACAAGTCGAATAAGGATTGTGAATCAGATTGGATAAGCGAAGCATTGAAGCCCAGTTTCATAGTTTGAGGGTTTAACTGGAGATGAACATCAAATTTGCTTGACAGAATAGGCCGCAGGTGCATGTCATAGTCGTTAGAGTTGGTAACCACATCCAATAGGTTTCTACTGTGTAGTTTTCTTGTTAGGAATCATCTCTTTCGATTGTCCTCTACTCTGTTCCTTTCCTCTTGTTTACTTCTGCTTCCTGAGTCTGTTTGGTCATACAAGTGAGAAATGACTTCAAAATCTGCCATCAAGCTTTCCAATTGAACAAAACGGGATCTGGTGAACACATCAAAGTGTCAAGTCAAGAAAGAACAGCAGGCACACTGAGTTGGCAACAATCAACATGCTTTGGGATCTTTGTAAAATGCAACGGCCTGGCATATGCCAATTCATGAACAACGCAACAAATGAAGGGTTTGGGGTGAACAGATCGAGGATATTTTCGGTGAAACACGAAAGATTTGGTACACATCACGTCATGAACAATGAAATAGTATACAGTGTTTTTGGTGAACGGATTGGAGGTATTCTCCGCGTCAAGGGTATCAAAGAAAGTGGTTGTCCCATGAACAAGCAAGATCTTCAAAGGAAATCAGTTATCATGACGAGTGAAGGAGCAATATCAGTTAGGGAGGCGCTATTTCATGCAATGCAACAAATAGAAGATATTGGGTTCGAACGGAAAAAAGGTATTTTATGTGATGGGGACGACAGAGAAAGGGGTTAGTCCATAAACAAGCAAGGTCTTCAAATGGACATCAATCTTCTTGGGAAGCGAAGGGGCAGCCACCTTCAAAGTTCAAGACCACAAACCAACCACCACATTTTAAACTCATAAGTTTTCTTTGTTTGAAACAGGAATAAAGCAGTGCAAGAAAGTCGGTTCAACAATAG
>MU790421.1:58075-144297 GCA_026770625.1 Nicotiana glauca
AGTCAGGAGCCCACCTGGAGAACAAGGGAATACTTTTCAAGTTCAGTAATCATGAGCCCACCTGGAGAACAAGGGAATACATTTCAAGTTTCAGCAGTCAGGCGCCCACCTGGGGAACAAGGGAAGTGCAATTCAAATTTTAGCTTTTAATTTTTAATATTTTATAACATGCTGTACCCAGCCACCAAACTGGGGCAGAAAATTTTCTTTGTTTGTTTATTATTGCAGTCAGGAGCCCACCTGGAGAACAAGGGAATACTTTTCAAGTTCAGTAATCAGGAGCCCACCTGGAGAACAAGGGAATACATTTCAAGTTTCAGCAGTCAGGCGCCCAACTGGAGAACAAGGGAAGTACAATTCAAATTTTAGCTTCCAATTTTTAATACTTAATAACATGCTGTACCCAGTTACCAAACTGGGGCAGAAAATTTTCTTTGTTTGTCTATTTTGTTGCAGTTAGGAGCCCACCTGGAGAACAAGGGAATACTTTTCAAGTTTAGCAATCAGGAGCCCACCTGGAGAACAAGGAAATACTTTTCAAGTTTCAGTAGTCAGGCGCCCACCTGGAGAACAGGGGAAGTACAACTCAAATTTTAGCTTTTAATTTTTTATGTTGGATAACATGATGTGCCCAGTCACCAAACTGGGGCAAAAGTTTTCTTTGTTTGTTTATTTTGTTGCAGTCAGGAGCCCACCTGGAGAAACAAGGGAATACTTTTCAAGCGTCAGCAATCAGGAGCCCGCCTGGAGGATAGAGGCATATACTTCAAGTTTTAGCGGTCAAGCATCACTCGGAGAAAGGGCAAAACACTTCCAAATGCAATTCAAGTCAGCAACAAAAAAGACTTGTGGGGAGAATGCAAGTCAACAATCCGAGATAATCAACAAAAGTTAGTCATGATCTGAGAAAAAGAGAGAAATCCAAGAAGTGAATCTACATATAGAAGTTGATGAAAGATGTGCGCTTCTCAAGACATGGTTGAGGTCACAAGCACTACATGTCCAGTCTTGGTCCGAAAAAGCCGAGGAAGAACGAGCTAGCACCTGCAACTAGCAAGTGTCAAGGTTCAAATCCAAAGTCTTCATAAAGAACCATTCAAGACTCAAGATCAAGCTTCAGAAGACGTATAGATAGGAATCTTGTAACTCGTACTTGATAGGTTTAGCTAGTCTTTTTCATGTTTTGAATTTTGATGTAACATCAGGGCCACGGACCGAAACCTCGGCGGAACGGCACCTCGCTCGGCTCTCAACCTCGCTACTCCATCACCTTATTCACTTCTTAACTACACGTGGCCTGATTCCTTTATGGCCAAGGATATGTAGGCAGCTCAGATACCAGGGTTCGGTCACATTCTCCTTCCTCTATTGGTCTCCTTAAATGAGGGTCGGGTCAAAAACCTGTCTAGTCATTCTTTGTCTGAAAACTTTTTGCGTTTCCAGTTAAAAGGGGCAGCTGTTGACATGTGATTTTTGACCCTCCCCGAAATTTTACCCATTTTTAGCATGTAAATATTTAATTTAGGCCTAATATAACTAATTCAGCTATTTTTGACTTCTTTACTTTATTTTCATCATAAAAATGAAAATATACAAAAATGGTTGCATATTACTCTATTTTAATCATGTATTAGATATTTTTAGAGAGATATGTTCCTTTGAACCTATTTTTATTTTAATATAATCTTGAAAAATACAAAAAATAAAATAAAATAATCGGACCTTATTTTTTATCTTTATATAATTTCAAAAATACAAAAATAGTCTCATTAATATTTTGTAGTCATTTTAATCTTTAAAAAAATACAAAAAAATAGTACTTTATAATTTATCTTTATATAAAAACGTAAATTACAAAAAATAGTTTCATTAATATTTTGTAGTTACTTTAATCTTGAAAATACCCAAAAAATAGTTAGTTTTAATTGTCAGTCTCATTTTAACAGTTATTTTGCCTATGCAGGATTAATTAAATAAGATCGTGCTTTCATTCTCGGTTGCGGGGAAAAATAAACATTTGGGTTCAAACGATCCATTTTAGGCCCAAAAATTGGGGCTAGCCAATAACAACCCAAGCCCAATACTCATACCCAAGCCTACTACACTAAAACCCTAAACTAACCTACCTATAAAACCTATACTATGGTCAGATTTTTTGGGGGATTTTTTCAGCCGATTTTGGCATTTTGAGGAGACAAAATTTGGAGGCTTCATGTTCTTCTTCTTCATAAAGAATCAACTAAAACCCTAGCTCTCTAAACCAGCCGCCACTCATGGAGACCCCCATCTCCTCATCTCAACACCACCATGAACACAGATACAACACATATTTTTCTTTATGATAAAAAACACCATGAAAACCGGAGCTGAAACCTAGCGCCCATCATCCGTCGGCCACCCCTGAAACTCGCCGAAAAATGAACCAGCCATATCGTCCCAAACGACCAGCTCCACCCTTCGTCTCCAGCTTCGACCAGTCACATTTCAAATGACCACCATTACAGCCGCTGCTATTTCTTCATTTTCCATCTTCACCAAAAACAACCACCATCTCCAAGCCAACGAACCAACCCCTGCTCCAGTCCAAACAGATCCCCCTCCCCCCTCCCATTTTTGTTTGGTTCTTCTTATTGGAGGCAGCAATCTATCACTCTTGAAGCTCAAAATGTCAGCCTTGTTCCCTTGATAAAAATGCAGCAAGAACTCTGTCAAAACCATCCAAAATTCGCCGCGTCTCCACACAGAACCACTATGGGTTTCGAGCTTTTCCTGTAAGCTTCGAGGTCGCTGAAGTAGTTTCCCGTTCGAGGTTCCGGTGTTGCTAAATTCTTGTTTGATATTCAGTTTGATAGTCGGAGTTTGTTTGGATCCCGCACATGTGAGTTTTTCAACTTCAAACTCATTTGATACAAAGTTTGAATTTAGCCTTCTCACTATATTGCTAGTTACTGAATTAGTATTGGTTTATTTATTAGATTTTGAGAATTGGGTTTGATCCTTTTGGTTCTTTCTGTGATGAAATCTTTTGTTTCCTTTCCCTTTTGTCTTTGAGATAATTATGCAAAACCAAGTTAATTTGATTTACAAGACAGATTCGGTATAGGAGTTAAATCAAAATGCACCTGAGTCAAACAATTGTTGCTGGCCATTTCTCGCATCCATATCCAAATAACATATTTCTGATAAATTATGTGCGGTTCTAGCATGATTTGTAGCGATTAACTCTACACTTTTCTCTAATAATTTTCAAAACTTATGGCCCTGATGTATTAGTTTAGAAATGCTCTCATTAGAATAAATCGAGATGCGCTATGCCAAACAAAAAAATGACAATTGCATGGCAATCATTTTATTAATCTTTTTTATTGATCCTTAGATTTTGGGACGGGCCGTTTATCGAATTTTGCGGCTTTCCTCAAAGTTAATAATACTCTAGTCGCTTTAGGGCTGTCTTTAAATAATTTTACCTTCCTAAATACGGGTGTGTATTTCATGCAACCCAAATCCAAATCCCAAAATGTTTAATAAGAATGTGTCGAGGATCCAGGTGCATTTCATGTGACGGGATCTGAAAACACGTTCTTAAATGACGTTCACTTTCTTAATAATCAACTAAAAGTAGCAAATAATTATAAAATTGCACTACAGGTTTTAATATGTATCAAAATCGGCCAAATATAGCAGTTGAGCGACCGTGCTAGAACCACGAAGCTCGGGAGTGCCTAACCCTTTCTCCCGGGTTAACAGAATTCCTTACTCGGATTTCTGGTTCGCGACTGTAATACAGAGTCCAACCCTTTACTCAATTTGGGATTCAAACCGGTGACCTGGGGCATTATAAATCTCCCAAGTGGCGACTCTGAATCTCTTAATAAACGAATCCCGTTTCGATTGTCCTTTAATTGGAAAAACTCCTTTTATTATACCCCTCCCGGGGTGTAGTAGCGAAAAAGGAGGTGTGACATACATGAGTAACATTTATAGTAAAAAAGAAAGTAGAAGAATAGTACATGCATAGTAAGAGAAGTCACGCGAGCATAACACAGAAAAACACACATAAAGAAAGAACAAAAGAATCAAAAAGATGCCTTTGAAAATCCTTTCAGAAACCCTAAATTGAAATTAAATGATTTTAAAAGGAGAATTTGGGAAACCCTTTAAAAAGTTCAGTAGAACACAGACATTTTCTAGATCTAAAAAAAATAAGCAAGTAAAGAACCTCGGATAGCTTAGGGTTTCAGAGAAAGCCCTAGAAATAAGAAAAGTCTTGAGGAAAGTCATATTCTGAGTCAAAAAAGCTCATAGTGCTTGAATATGCCGGGGTAATGGCCGGAGAAGCCATAGATCTATAGATCTGAGAAGATGTGAAGGAAAACCTTTATGGTCAGATCTCGAAGCCTCAAACAACCATGGTTTACTGATTGGGGGGGGGGGGGGAGTACCAACCATCCATGGCCTGAGAAGCCATGGA
Organism: Nicotiana glauca; assembly: GCA_026770625.1. Lineage (NCBI taxonomy): Eukaryota > Viridiplantae > Streptophyta > Magnoliopsida > Solanales > Solanaceae > Nicotiana > Nicotiana glauca. Next base: position 62,547 of record MU790421.1, read on the forward strand.
TTCCAGTGGAATGGTGGTTGAAGAGGGGTAGAAGGAGGTTATGGTTTAAGAGAGTTTGAGAGAGTTTGAAAGACAAGAGATTTCAGAGGCAGCTGATAGATGGGAAATAAGGGATTAGGGTAGTCGTTTGGAGTTAAAAAGGTAGGGGTGATTTATGGCCATTGATCAAAATGATCAACAGTCTAGATCAATAGTAGGAACCAGGTAAGACATTTGGAATTGGGCTGTGGGCTGGATCCAAATGGAATTGGGCTGATTTAATTGAGTCAAATTAAGGGCTACAATCGAAATGTAATGGGTTGTTATTGAAATAAAAATGGGGCTAAATATTAATTAGCCAATTTTTATTTTTTATTTTATAAAAATAGTAAAGATGATTTTAAAAGCAAATTAAAAGTACTAAAATAATTAATAGTATATAAATATTAATTTAAAAATACTGAACCCAATTTTACAATTATAAAATGCTATTAATCTTAAAGTAGGCTACAATTGTAATTATATGTAATTTAGTCTTTTAAATAACCAATAAGTTTGTAAAAATATACAAAAATCACCTTAGATATATTTTGGTGTAAATATGAGAATAAAATAGGTCATTCACCAAAATGATAATCTTTGGGAATAATTTTGGATTTTATACTGCTAAAATAGATAATAAATTGATTTTGAAAATCTTTAAAAATTATGTAAAATACCAAAACATTTGGGCATGCTTATATATGCATGTACATGCTATTTTTGAAATTATTTTGTGTGCAAAAATAAATAAGAAAAAATTAGGTATCAATAGTTGTCCCTCTTTACCCGGGAATGATGAAAGAGTTGTCGGGTAAACATATGATGGCCAATTTGACCGAACAAAATGATTTGATGAATTTTGACCGAGCTCTGGTTCCTGAGCTGCCTACATATCCCTGCTTTTACAGGAATCATTCCATATGTAATTCGGGATCCGTCGACGGAATATGCCGATGGAGACTTTTCGAAGAACGGGCGCGATAGATGGTCAAAATCTAGAAGGTTGCGGGAACCGGAGCGGGATCGCTCCTGCTGAGATGGTTGTTGCTAGCCGGTTTACATGCAAATGAGGAATACGAACATATATTGTGGAAATATTTAAACGTGATGCAAGTTCCCGTTAGACCATAAATGTTGTCTTTGGACGGTTACGATGACGTCCTCAAACCATGACGTCCTGGGCCATAAAGCATATGATAAAGGATTTGCAAGCTATGAAATAATATTCTTGTGCTATGATAATAATGCCTCCGAACCATAATGCCTTTGAATAATGCTATGCAAAAGATAAATGGGGGTCCTCAGGCCATGGCATGACTTTCCCGGGCTATGAAACGGTGCCTCCAAGCAATGATGCCTTTGGACAATTTGGCGATCTTTCAGCCCATGAAATGTAGAAGGTGGCGATCTTTCAGCCCATTAAAGATTTAAATAAAGGTGGCGATATTTCAGCCGATGTAGAATTTAGATAAAGGTGGCGATCTTTTAGCCGATGTAGGATTTAAATAAAGATGGCGATATTTCAGCCGATGCGGAATCTAACTAAAGGTGGCGATATTTCAGCCGATGCAGAATTTAGATAAAGGTGGTGATATTTTAGCAGATGTAGGATTTAAATAAATATATCTACATTTTAGCCGATATGGAATCTAAATAAAGATATCAATATTTCAGGCGATGCAAAATTTAAATAAAGGTGGCGATATTTCAACCAATGCAGGATTTAAATAAAGGTGGAATTATTTCAGCCATGCAGGTGGAGGTAAAGCTTAACCTCGAAAGGCAGTATGGTAGCCTTATGCAATGCAGAGAATACAGGTGGAGGTAAAGCTTAACCTCGAAAGGCAGTATGGTAGCCTTATGCAATGCAGAGAATACAGATGGAGGTAGAGCTTAACCTCGGAAGGCAGAATCCCAGCTTTATGCAACGCGACAAAATGCAGATAGAGGTAGAGCTTAACCTTGGAAGGCAGAATAGTTGCGTAGGCAATGCAGGAGAATGCAGATGGAGGTAGAGCTTAACCTCGGAAGGTAGAAAGGTAGCCTTATGCAATGCAGGAATGCAAATAAAGGTAGAGCTTAACCTCGGAAGGCAGAATGGTAGCCTTATGCAATGCAAGAATGCAGATGGAGGTAGAGCCTAACCTCGAAAGGCAGAATGGTAGCCTTATGCAATGCAAGAATGCAGATGGAGGTAGAGCCTAACCTCGGAAGGCAGAATGGTAGCCTTATGCAATGCGGGAAAGTAAAAGACAAATAGTAGAAATCTCTTAGGTGATAGCTTTATAGCTGATAGATGATTGTGATATTGTGTCTACTGGGGATATCGTGTGCGGATAGTAATTATAGATAGGCGATGATTCTGAGAGTTGTATTTCTAAGAAGTGTGAGTGCGTAGGTATATCTGATGATTTGTGACACTGAGTGCCTGCATCCAAAGAAAAATTGTCACTTTTGTAAATGGGAAAGGTTAGTTCGTATCCTAGTGGACTTCGCTTGTCCAGCTCAACTCTACTTTTCGGTGATGTTGCATATCATTGGGGTAGCGTTGCTGAACAAAATAATTTCGATATTTAGTAGAAATATAACATAAATACATAATTGATGATAGTTTTTCTTTAGATGAACCAACAACCGCATCTTGGTTCAAGACATTGCAACCTCTTTTGCTCCGGAATTTTGAGGGTCGTCCTCAAAATTTTGCCCCAGTTTACTGGGTTGCTACTTTTGGCGGCTGCTTGCGGTAAATGGCTGAAATCAACTTCAGAATTTTGAGGGTCCTCCTGAAAATTCTGCCCCAGTTTCCAATATCGGGGAAAATGAAAATTTTATTGAATTGTGACCGAACCCATAGGGCTGCCTAAGTATCCCCTCTTAAACGGGAATCAGGTCAGGCATAGTTCAAATTATATCATATAAGGAAATCATAAAAGTTACACAAAGTATCGCTTTACTGCATCAGAATTGATTGGCTTCGGCCAAACTTCTCCGTCCATTTCTGCAAGTATGAGGGCTCCTCCTGTTAGAACCTGGTGAACCATGTATGGACTCTGCTAGTTGGGAAAGGAGTTCCCCTTTGCTTCATCTTGATGTGGAAAGATTTTCTTCAATACCAGCTGTCCTGGTATGAACCATCTCAGCTTGACTCTTTTGTTGAAGGCTCTGGACATTCTATTTCGATAAAGCTGACTATGGAAAACTGCATTCAGTCTCCTTCCATCTATAAGGGCTAGCTGCTCGTAGCGACCCTTTACCTATTCTGCGTCATCGAGTTTTGCCTCCTGTATGACTCTCAATGAGTTAATTTCTATGTCGGTGGGAATGACTGTCTCTGTACCATATACCAGCATATAGGGAGTCACCTCGGTTGATGTGCAAACTGTGGTGTTGTATCCCAATAAAGCAAATGATAGCTTCTCATGCCACTGCTTTTGCTTTTCTTTTGATATTCTTATTGGCAGCTTCTACAGCTCCATTCATCTCTGAAATAAGTAAAATTCTTGTGTTTGATCCTGAAAGTTTCACACATGTCCTTTATCAAGTCACTTTTGAGATTAGAACCATTACCAGTGATGATTGACTCCAGAATTCCGAACCGACAAACAATGCGATCGCGGACAAAGTCTGCCATGACTTTCTTAGTCACTGCCTTGTAAGAGGCTACCTCAACCCATTTAGTGAAATAATCAATTGCCACTAGAATGAACCTGTGCCCGTTTGATGCGGTAGACTCGCTGCTGACATCTATTCCCCAAGTGGCGAATAGCCATGGCCAGCTTGTTGCAGTAAGTTCATTTGGAGGCACTTTTATCATGTCTGCATGTATTTGACAACGATAGCACTTTATGACATACTGGATGCAGTCCATTTCCATAGTCATCCAAAAATAACCTGCCCGGAATATCTTCTTGGCTAAGACAAAACCGTTCATATGTGGACTGCAGGTCCCAACATGGATTTCTTCTAACAGTTTAGATGCGTCCTTTGCATCGACACACTTTAGTAATCCCAAATCAGGAGTCCTCCTATACAGGGTTCCTCCGCTGTGAAAGAAATTGTTAGATAATCTCCGGAGTATGCGCTTCTGAGTGGGATTTTCAAGCTCCGGGTATTCTCCTTTTGCAAAGTATTCTTTAATATCATGAAACCAAGGTTTTACATCTGCCTCTTCTTCAATATAAGCATTGTAAGCTGGTTGGTCATGAATTTTTTACCAGAATAGGATCTATGAAATTCTTATCTGGATGTTGAATCATGGATGATAGGGTTGTAAATGCATCGGCAAACTCATTATGGACTCTAGGAACATGCCGGAATTCTTTCTTTGTGAACCTCTTCCTCAACTCCTGTACATGATGCAAATACGGGAGTATCTTGGAATTCTTATTTGCCCATTCTTCTCGGACCTGATGTATAAGGAGGTCTGAATTTCCAATCACTATCAACTCTTGAATGCTCATGTCAATGGCCAGCTTGAGCCCTAAGATGCAGGCTTCGTACTCGGACATATTGTTAGTGCAGGGTAACCTAAGCTTGGTGGATACCAGATAATGCTGGCCAGTTTTGGATACTACGATTGCTCCTATGCCAACTCATTTGAAGTTTGTGGATCCGTCGAAAAACATTCTCCAACCATCATAGGATTCTGCAATATCCTCTCCTATGAAAGATACCTTTTTGTCATTAAAATACGTCTTAAAGAGCTCGTATTCTCCGTTTGCAGGGTTTTCCGCAAGGTGATCTGCTAATGCCTGTCCTTTGATTGCTTTTTGAGCTACGTAGACAATGTTAAATTCACTCAGTAGGATTTACCACTTGGCTAGTTTGCCAGTGGGCATGGGTTTCTGAACGATGTACTTCAGCGGATCCATTCTTGATATGAGATAAGTGGACTAGACACATAAATAGTGCCTCAACTTCTGAGCTACCCAAGTCAGAGCATAACAAGTGCATTATAACAGAGAATATTGGACCTCATACGGGGTGAACTTCTTGCTGAGATAGTAAAGGGTCTACTCCTTTCTCCGCGTTTCATCATGGTGCCCCAGAACACAACCGAATGCTCCATCCAATATTGCAAGGTAGAGTAATAGAGGTCTACCTGGCTCGGGCGGGACCAAAACTGGTGGTGTTGACAAGTACTCTTTGATTCTGTCAAAGGCTTTCTGATAGTCATCAGTCTATTTAGCGGCGGCGTCCTTCTTTAACATCTTAAAGATTGGCTCACAAATGACAGTAGACTGAGCTATAAACTGGCTGATGTAGTTAAGTCTCCCCAAGAAACTCATAATCACTTTTTTGTTCTTTGGTGGTGGCAATTCTTAGATGGCTTTGACCTTTGACGGACCCAATTATATTCCTTGGCGACTCATAATGAACCAAGTAGTTTTCCAGTAGGAACCCCGAATGCACATTTGGCGGGATTCAGTTTCAGGTTGTACCTTCTCAATCTGTTGAATAACTTCCTCAAATCTTCCATGTGGTCAGGGGCTTTCTTGGAGTTGATGATAATATCATCTACATACACTTTGATTTCCTTGTGTATCATTTCATTGAAAATAGTATTCATGGCCCTCATATAGGTGGCCCAGCATTCTTTAACCCTATCGGCATCATCTTGTAACAATACATCCCCCACGATGTAATGAAGGCTGTTTTATTGACATCTTCTTCATCCATCCAGATCTGATGATACCCAGCAAAACAATCAACAAACGATTGCAGCTCATGCTTTGCGCAATTGTCAATTAGAATGTGTATGTTTGGGAAGGAGAAGTCGTCTTTAGGACTGGCCCGATTGAGGTCTCAGTAGTTGACACAGACTCTAACCTTCCCGTCCTTCTTTGTACTGGCACGATGTTGTCTAACCATGTTGGATACTCTACTACCCTGAGAACCTTGGCTTTGACTTGCTTGGTGACTTCTTCCTTGATTTTCAAACTCATGTCAGGCTTGAACTTTTTAAGCTTCTGCCTTACTGGCGGGCATGCAGAATCGGTTGTCAGTTTGTGAGCCACAATAGATGTACTGAGACCGGTCATATCATCATACGACAAGGCAAATATGTCCTCGTATTCCCTTAGGAATTTCGTGTACTCTTCCTTTTCTGATGGTGACAAATGAACACTGATACGCATTTCTCTGACATTTTCTACATCTTCTAGGTTAACAATCTTAGTTTCGTCCAATTTGGACTTAGGTCTATTCTCAAAATCCTCAACCTCTTTAACAACCTCTTCTGGTATATCATCTTCTTCTGAGTCTATATCCGTTTGTTGCGTTGTATCATTACATGTCACAATTGTCGGTTTATCAAGATAATTAATAGTAATGCTGTATAAATAAAGTAAACGATTAAAAAGTCATAAGAGCAAGATTTATAAGAAACTGAAATGCTTTAATAAATTTCATAATTATTTTGAACATCAGAGCTCTTATTTCGAAATTGAAAATGTGGAAAGAAAGTCAACTAGTGAAAAATAAGGATAATACATGGTGCTTTGTTCAGCCTTGGTACCCCGAAGCTTTTCGGGCTCTCGTGGTTCTGATGGACCAATTGTTGAGGCGCTCTCTTCAGCTCACGGCTTGTATGGAAGGGCCTTCCTCCCCCTCCTCCTTCAAAATGACACAACAGACCATGTTATCATCTTCCAAAAATAAATTCCTTATTGCTACCAGTGATTCCTCTCCGTCTGACCCATATATAACATTAGCTGGTTGAAAATTCTGCTCCAAGCAAGGTATCAGATATTCTAGTGGGTAGTAGGGACTGCGCCATGGTGGCGACCGGTGGTTGAACTCCTCCCATGTGTATTCGTATCCCAAACCAAAAGTGGTACCATGCTTCTTCAACTTGATAGGCTTAGGAATTCCTTTGAGATTCTTGTCGAGTCCCTTGCCAGGTTCGTACCCGCACCAGTTCAATATGCTTTCGAATTTGTTGTCCCACCATTTATCCTTGTCCATGGCATTGACTCGCTCAATGTGGTGGTAGGTTTCTGATGCTGCCAACTCGATGCTACACCAAGGTAGGAAGAGCGGGTCACAATAGTTTTTACCCGAATAGAGGTCGGGATCGATTTTCTCAGGGAACTAGTTGTGGAGTTGGACTTTCTATCTAGTCTAGAGATGTGTTTGTACTCCTAATGTCACTTCAAATGTTCTGGGTTTTTGATTTTTATAACTATTATTATAAAACTAATGATTAACACTAAATTATGCTACTAGAATATTGCTAAGTTGTATCTAATGGGAAGAAGGGCACTAGGGTCATGACATCAACTAGATGGCTAATTAAAAGGTAGATGTTACTATGGATAGATTGACATATTTGGGTCTTATGCTGTAACCGTTGCACAACTGTACACACTCTCACACCTCTAGTTAGAGAGAATGATTTTGCCCAATTGAGTCTCTCGAGACCAATTGGGTAGGTCAATTAGATCAAGCAATTAGGGTTCAAGTAGGGTGATTACTCTCTCGAGACTTAACCCGTTAATTAGGACTATTATTTCTCAAGAGTCCATCCCAATTCCTTGTTGGGTCAATTTTGGGGTCATAAACTCTCCTTCTTAAGAAAGGTCAAACCCGCAAAGCTTGAATCAGTGTTTACAACCACCAATTCCTAAATAAAAACCTAAAATCAACCCAAATAACAAACACCCATAATCAATCTAACCCTAGATAGCAACACCCATCAATTACCCACATTAGGGTTGAGCCACAACCCTAGCTAATGGGTTTAGATGCTCATGCTAGATACAGAATTTAGATAAATAGATGAAGAGCTAAGCATATTAATTGATTACTACGAAAAAAACTACAATAATCTATTGTTAATGAAGAGCAAAAGTGACAAAAATGGCTAAAAATTGAGTCTCATGAGCGCAGCTAAGTCAGGAATGTAAAACTTGACCTAAAAATGGTAAAATGTTCTATTTATACTAGGCTGGAAAAAAACAAAAATACCTCTGCAGGGTCAGTGCGGGCCGCACAAAATGGACCGTGGTCACACTGGCTCTTGGACTTCACATTTATACTTCTCTGAACTTGAGGACAGCAGACCGCGTGAAAGTGTACTGCGGCCGCGGTGGAAGTTGGCGCGGTCCGCACAAGTATGACTGCGGATTGCATTGCTTGGAACTGGCATTTTGTCAACTCTCTGAATCTCTGCTCCACAGATCGCACAAAAGAGTAGCGCAGCCGCGGAGCTTGACTGCGGATGACATAACTAGCACCGCGGCCGAGTAGCCTTAAGCTCCAACTAGCCATGTCTCTGAACCTCCTAGTGCGGCTACGATTGCTTTTGCGCGGTCTGCACGAGGCCCTTTTTTTCCTCAATTCACTTGATCTTTGATACTTGAGCAGCTTTCACTCCTTTTGAGCCAATCATCGACATTTTGTCACTTTATCGATCAAACTTGCAATCAAGCACAACTTTATGAGTATTTCGGGACTATTTTGTAGCAATTTATAATCAAAGCGTAGGCAAGTAGAGGCATAAAACACATTAAAATACCGACTTATCAACTCCCCCAAACTTAAACCTTTGCTTGTCCTCAAGCAAACAAAATAACACCCACCCCTTAAAGGAAAATCTAAGTAATTCCAGCTATCCTAAAGTAACCTCAACAAGCATCAATTGGGACTAACAATTGCCCTCAATACGAATGCATCATTAACACAGTTAAACTTTGAATAACCATGGATCAAGTGTGATACAAGAGCATCAAGAGTTGACTCATTACATCAAGTCACTTCTCTTCATTACTTTGGTTATTGTGGAACCCAAACTCACATATCCTCAACTCTCCCTAAGCAAACCTCACCTTTTAGAGTATTGACACACAAATCGAGGTTATTGGGATTTCACTCATCTCCCTCAAGGAAAGGTCACAAGTCCAGCTCTAAGTACCATATGCTTGACCCTCATGTAAGTATCCACTAATGCAAGCTTCATCCAACTCAAGATCATATAGGGCTTTTGTGGAGTCATTGTGAAGGCTTTTGGGTAAGGGTAGGACATGTTTTTATTCAAATGGGTTCAATCTTCACTTACGCACTTCTTTTGATTTATTTTGGCACAATTCTGTTGACTCTTTTGAGTGTTTCACTTCTTTTCAAGGGGCTAGAGAGACACATGTTCACTCTTTCTCATGCAGTTCAAAGCATTTCTCTATTTTCTACTTGTGAGAAAGCACGGGAGAAAATATATTATTGATGTATTGATATATTTTACAATGAGCCCTATATATACACACATAACATGTACTACTCCTAATATATATTGGATTAGGGTTATTTATTTACTCCTATTTACATGACTATTCTAACACTCCCCCTCAAGCTGGTGCATATAAATCATATAATATAAATCATATATACCGAGCTTGTTACATATGTAGTTAATACGAGGACCAGTGAGGGACTTGGTGAAAATATCTGCAAGCTGATCATTCAACTTCACAAAATTTGTAGCGATATCTCCTGAGAGTATCTTTTCTCTAACAAAGTGATAGTCAATCTCAATGTGTTTAGCTCTCTCATGGAACACTGGATTTGACGCAATAGAAAGAGTAGCTTTATTATCACAAATAAGTCCCATCTAACTAATCTCACCAAATTTCAACTCCTTGAGAAACTATTTGATCCAAATTAGCTCACATGTTGTCATAGCCATCGTTCGATATTTTGCTTCTGCACTAGACCGAGTAACCACATTCTGTTTCTTGCTCTTCCAGGACACCAAATTTCCTTCTACCAAGACACAATATCCAGACATAGAGCGTCTATCAGAAGGTGATCCTGCCCAATCAGCATCTGAGTATACAACGATCTGCTCATGGCCTCGATCCTCAAACAATAAACCTTTGCCTGGAGCTAATTTTATATACTGAAGAACGCGAACAACTACATCCCAATGACTATCACTTGGAGAATCCATAAACTGACTCACAACACTCAAAGAAAAGGAAATGTCAAGTCTTGTCACTGTAAGGTAATTTAATTTACCAACCAACCGTCTATATCTTGCAGGATTGCTAAGAGGCTCCCCCTGTCCTGGCATAAGTTTAGAATTCGGATCCATCAGAGTGTCAACCGGTCTACAACCTGTCATTCCTGTCTCTTCAAGAATATCTAAGGCATACTTTCGTTGTGAGATCACAACACCTGAACTAGACTGAGCAACCTCAATACCCAGAAAATACTTTAGTTTGCCCAGATTCTTAGTCTGAAAGTGTTGCAAGAGATGTTGCTTCAATTTAGTAATACCATCCTGGTCATTGCCGGTAATAACAATGTCGTCAACATAGACCACCATATAAGTACAGAGACTCGAGGCATAATGCCGATAGAATACAGAGTGATCAACTTCACTCTGTATCATGCCAAATTCCTGGATAAAAGTGTTGAACGTACCAAACCAGGCTCGAGAAGACTGCTTTAGACCATAAAGTGAACAACGCAAGTGACATACAAGGCCACGAGACTCCCTCTGAGAAACAAACCCAGGTGGTTGCTCCATATAAACTTCATCCTCAAGGTCACCGTGTAAAAAAGCATTCTTAATGTCTAGCTGATAGAGTGGCCAATGGCGAACAACAGCCATGGATAGAAAAAGGTGGACTGATGCTATCTTAGCCACAGGAGAGAAGGTATCACTGTAATCGAGCCCAAATATCTGAGTATATCCTTTGGCAACAAGATGAGCCTTAAGACGATCAACCTTACCATCTGGACCAACCTTGACTGCATACACCCAATGACAACCAACAGTAGATTTACCTGAAGGAAGAGGGATGAGCTCCCAAGTACCACTCGTATGTAAAGCAGACATCTCGTCAATCATAGCCTGTCGCCATCCTGGATGAGACAATGCTTCACCTATAGACTTAGGGATGGAAACAGAGGACAAAGAAGATAGAAAAGCATAATAGGGTGATGACAAACAATGATAACTCAAACCGACATAATGGGGATTAGTATTAAGGGTGGTCCATATACCTTTCCGAAGTGCAATCGGTTGATTAAGAGGAGACAAGTCCGCAGTATTAGCAGGGTCAGGTGCAGGACGTGAATCAACTGGGCCTGATGCTGGGCGTGGACGATGATGATATGTCAAAAGTGGTGTTCCTATGGCAGGGAGTCTAGGAGGAGCCAGACTAGACTCCTCAACAGTTGGAATGGATAAGACTTCTATAGCGGAAGGTGAAGGAGGAGCTATAGGAGACTCGGGTAAGACTTCTATGGCAGAAGGTGAAGGAGGAGCTATAGTAGACTCCTTAAAGGTCGGTATAGGTAAGACCTCAGATATATCAAGGGGGTCAGAATGGTCAGAAGAGGTAAAGAAAGGTTTAGACTCAAAAAATGTGACGTTAGAGGACATAAAGTACCTACTAAGATCAAGTGAGTAACAACGATATTCCTTCTGAACACGAGAATAACCAAGGAAGATACACTTGAGAGCACGAGGAGCTAACTTATGAACGAAACAAGTGCTCCCAAAAATACGAGGGGGAACAGAGTATACGCGTGATTGGGGAAACAATACTGCATACGGTATCTGATTCTGGATGGGAGAGGAAGGAATCCGATTAACTAAATAACAAGCTGTGAGAACTGCATCGCCCCAAAAATGCAACGGAATATGAGATTCAATGAGAAGTGTGCGAGTAGTCTCAATGATGTGCCTATTCTTTCTCTCTGCAACCCCATTTTGCTAAGGGGTATAAGGACAAGAGGTCTGATGAATAATTCCTTGAGAAGTCATAAACTATTGAAATTGAGTGGATAAATATTCTAAGGCATTATCACTGTGAAAAGTGCGAATAGAGACACCAAATTGATTTTTAATTTCAGCACAAAAATTCTGGAATATAGAAAACAACTCAGAACGATCTTTCATTAAGAAAATCCAAGTACATCTTGAATGATCATCAATGAAACTAACAAAATAACGAAATCCCAAGGTTGAACTGACTCTACTAGGACCCCATATATCAGAATGAACTAAAGAAAAAATAGACTCTGCGTGACTCTCAATACTACGAGGATAGGAGGCTCGGGTATGTTTCCCGAGCTAACATGACTCATGCTCTAATGTGGATAAACTAGACAAACTAGGCACCATCTTTTGAAGCTTGAATAAGCTTGGATGTCCTAAACTTCTGTGAATTAGGTCCGGAGGATCTGTAACTAGACATGTCTTGGAGGATTTTAGGTAGTTAAGGTAGTAAAGCCCTTCTGATTCAAGTCATGTTCCAATCGTCTGCCCTGTACTGCGGTCCTGTATAGTAAAAGAATCATCAAAAAATATATACCACAATGGAGGGCACGAGTCAAACGACTAACAGATGCAAGATTAAAAGGACAGCCAGGGACATAGAGAACGGAATCTAGAGTGACAGAGGGTAGGGGATTCGCTTGTCCAACTCCTTTTGCTTTGGTTTGAGACCCATTGGCTAAAGTAACAGTGGGAAGAGACTGTGAATACGCAATATTTGACAAAAGTGATTTATTACCAGAGATATGATCAGAAGCGGCTGAGTCCACAACCCATTATTTAGGAGGACTAGACCGGGAAACACAAACAGAAGAATTACCAGCAACAGAAGAATGAGTCTGAGCAACAGAAGCTACTTGTGGAGATGTCTGATTCCTTGCTCAATACTGAAAGAACTCATTATACTCCCCTTCACATAAAGAAAATCCCTGGTTACCTGTAGTCTCAGTTTGAGCAACATAAGCTTTTCTGGGTAGGCGGCCATGTAAAGAATAGCATACATCATAAGTGTGTCCAAGTTTATGACAATAAGAGCACTTGGGTCTAGATCTTCCAAAACGACCTCCTCCTCGTCTATTCTCCATAGTATGAGATGCCCGATTATCCACTGATTGGGATACGAGGACATATAAGTCAAGTGTCCGTGATGAGCTCACTGGGTGACTAGTTGCTGTAGCATGGCGAATTAATCGAGAGAATAATTCATCAACTGTGGGGACGGTTGGACTAGCCAAAATCTGGTAACGTACTGAATCAAGGTCATTAGGGAGTCCAGCGAGTGTAAGAACTAGTAACATCTTCTGTCGTTGCTCTTGTTGTTTTTCAATACTAGCAGAAACTAGCATCAACGTCTCAAATTCTTCCATGACTGACTGAACAAGTCCCAAGTAAGTAGACATATCTAATTCCTGTTTCTTCAAGGTTGTCATTCGCGATATTACATCATAGAAATGAGATATGTCATTAATGTATATATTACAAGCCTTTTCCCAAACTAAATAACATATCTGGAATGGACGGAACAAGGTCATCAACTTGGAATCAATAGATCACAACAAGATACTACATAACTGAGCATCGACCTTCTCCCACTGTGTTTTGTCCTTTTCATAACCTTGGCTAGCCTTTTTTTGTTAAATGATCTTGAACTCCTTGACCTTTACACCACAACTCGACAGATGAAGCCCAATCTAAGTAGTTTGAACCTCCCATTAAAGGTTCTGAGGTAATCATAACATCAGAACTGCCAGGACCCGGGTTTCTAGACCCGAAAGCATCGACTCCCAAAGACATGGTTGGATTATCACCAAATAACAAAAAAAATCAACTAAAAATTCTCTAAAGCAGATGAAGAAAACACTGTGTTTGCCGGAAAAGTACTGTAGCTGCCGGAAAAATCAGTGTAGTCGCCGGAAAAACTCAAAAGTGGTCGGAATTAAAAAATAAAAATCTGGACAGGCTCGGAATTGCAGGGCGATCCAACTGTCCTGAAGGAGCGAAGCCAAAATCTGACAGGAAGTGGTCTCACGCACCAGTTAGTGGGCTCACGCGCGTGAAACTATGGTGGCGCGTGGGGGCGCGTGTGCCACTGTTTGCCGGAGATTTTTTTTCTAGGGTTTGGTCGCCGGGCAGTGGCGACTCTTGTGGTAGTGTTGGATTCTGCACAACACTGATAGAAACAAAGCAGACTCAAATAGGCTTGAAAAAGTCACCGAAAAAAGGGTTCCGGTGATTGATTTCTCTTCCCGGAATTGCTGGAATTTATGCACAGCAATAGATCTCTCACAATTTCTCTGATACCATGTGAGAAAGCACAGGATAAAATATATTATTGATGTATTGACATATTTTACAATGAGCCCTATATATATACACACACATAACATGTCCTACTCCTAATATATATTGGATTAGGGTTATTTATTTACTCCTATTTACATGATTATTCTAACAATACTTTTTTCCACACCTTTTTTACTTTTGTTTTCCTTGAATTCCTTTTTATTCTTGTTCACATTGGACTTTCTTTTTTTCTTTTTCTTTTCTTTCTTTTTCATTGCCTTCCTTTTCTTTTGTTTTTGTGCCTTTTACCACTTTGTTTCCTTTCTTGTCTCTCCACCCAAACTTATACTTTTTTCCATTACTCAAGGGAAGATTTTGTTTCCAAGAGAGGGTATAATTCAAAACAGGTATAGGCTTGTAGCATTAGTTCTTTGAAAGAAAAAGGTTTAAGGCTCAAAAGGGTTAGCTAGGGATTATCTCATTGGTAGGCTATGGATTTGTTCAGTTTATCATTTGGATCAAGGAGGTCCTATAATCACTTCTCAAGTCAAATTTCACTAAAAGTTTTACCTCAACAAACATTCGGGGCAAGTTCTAGACCATTAGCTCGGGACTTGGAATCATAATTCAATTTCTGACCACACACACTCAAGGATCGCTAAAGATATAGAGTCGGGGGACCATAAAAACCTTAGATACGATTGAGCACACAATAGTCCCCAAAGACCATATGATGTTTGTTTGGTCAACCGAAGAGTCTCAAGGTTGTTAGGCTCAAATGAAGCTTTACTTGAGGTACCCTTAACTATAAACTACTAAAAACAAAAGAAAAAAAATCTAAAACGGACTCGAACCCTTAAGAAGGTTGTCACGCCATCCATCATTGGGAAGAGCCACCCGGTTCACATAATACTCCACCTTTGGAAAGAACCATGGCATTAAGAAAACCAAGGGCTTATTGATAACGCCAAAAAGAAAACAAAGGGCTGCGAGCCTAACTACGGAGCTAAAAATGAGAAATTCTTACGAAAATATGAAAATAGAAAAAAGAATGAATATTTACAATAGGGGATTAGAATATACCACAGGGGATGAATATATACAAAAATGTAACTTTACATACAGACCAAATAGAAGATAAAAAGTACGATAAAAGTACTGAATGTAATTTTATATACAGCCCAAAATAGAAAATCAACAGAAACATAAACTATGTCAATTAATATATATAGTCATCCAGATAAAACAAGAAAGTAGGGTGCACCCCCACGAATAAAAGCTGGCATTGTCCCTAATTCCAACTATCAAAATAAGCATCAAAAAGGGACAAGAAAGGATATAGGAGCTCCCTAAGCCTGGTCCGTCTGCATGGGATCATCAATGGTCCCCAAGTCCTCTGTATGTGCGGGAACTTCAGACTGGTTCCCGGTCTCCTGCTGCTCAGCAGCTGGGACTAGTGCTTGTTCATAGACCGGCTGGATGTCAGGTGCATCATGTGGCAAACTGGAGGAGGCCTCCTATGGGGATGTCACCTCAATAACCAAATCAGCTGTACTAGGGAGCTTCCTCTTCTTCCTTGGCTGCCTGGGTGCCTGCTCCTGCTATGGCTCTTCTATTGGTGCTGCTGCTAGGTCTGGGTCCTTGAATAGCAAGTCTAGAGGCATATGGTCTTCCAATAACTTGTCCACATCTGTCCAGTGCTATTTCACAGACTCCTTGGAAGCCCGTTATCTCCTCAACTTCTTGTGTTCCTTGGCAAACTCCTTCAGAGCCTTACCATGTGACTCTACCATTGTAGACAAGGTAGTCCATGTCTCCATAATCTTTTTCTGGTTCTCCAGGAGCTTCTTCAAAGTGTCCTAAATGGACTGAGGAATCTGAGCTGGCTAAGGTGCTCTACTGGGTCTCAATGGTGGAAGACAATGTAGACAACTTGGATGTTGTAGCTGACATCCAGTTTTTGAAACTAGCCAATATTTAGCTCAACTGATGGATAGTGATGGGATACTTCCGGGAAGATGGGATTATCGGGTCAGCTAAAGTACTGGGACCAGCAGTAGAGGAAGGTCCTGGAGGCAAGTCCTTAACTGTAGTGGTAGCAGGAATGGTGGAAGGCTCTACCGTAACTGGCTCCTCAGACTGGCCAGTTGGGGCAAAGGCAGGTGGCTTGTAGTTTATGTCTTTAGGGTTGTCTGGGTCCTTCATACTAAACCAAGTAAATGGAGCCACTGGCTTGACCTTGATATCAAATAGTTTCTTCTCCACTTCCAGAACCTTGAAGTAAATGGTGAGGATATTGGGAAAAGGGTAGTTTCGATCATGC
Organism: Nicotiana glauca; assembly: GCA_026770625.1. Classification (NCBI taxonomy): domain Eukaryota; kingdom Viridiplantae; phylum Streptophyta; class Magnoliopsida; order Solanales; family Solanaceae; genus Nicotiana; species Nicotiana glauca. Next base: position 78,956 of record MU790421.1, read on the forward strand.
TCTTACCCCATAGCAGTAATCACACGGGACATCACATTGCCCATATTGATAGGGTATCCGGCCATAATAGAAGCAACAAGAACATCCCGGGTAAGTGGAATAGTCTGATCGTGGGTAGAGGGGTCAAGCCGACTACACACAAAAGAAAACCAACTCCGAGCCTCAAAGTTGAAAGTCTTCCAAAAGATTTTGGTTCCTGCTTGCATCCACTCTGGAACAGTACTAGGGATTGCCAAGTGTGAGACTAACCACGGACAAACTTCTTCACCCATTGCCAACTTTTCATTATAGAGTACTAGGGATTGCCAAGTATGAGACTAACCACGGACAAACTTCTTCACCCATTGCCAACTTTTCATTATAGAGGGTCTCATCCTCGTCATCGAACCCTAAGTATTCATTGAGTGCCTTCCCAGTAAAGAACACCTTTTTGTTCCGCACTTTGGTTACCTTGGTGCCCTTCAAGATGTGGGCTACATTGCTATAGAACTCCTTGACCATGTGCTCATTTGCCTTTACACAGTTACTCTGAAAGTGATCCCAACCCACTCGAGAGTGAAATTGTCTATGCACATTGGGAAGTAGAGATTGAAGCTCTCGCTCAACAAAACTCCTTTCCAGAATCAACTTTCGTTTAGGCCACCATAACCTAAACTTATGGAATGCTAACTAACTGACGAACCTGTCCTCCCAAACTGCAGGATATCTAGTTCGGTTAACACCCCCAAACTGAGGTATACCACTCTGGGGAACCTCCTTATCACTGTCCTCACCACCTCCATCACCTCTACCTACACTATCCCCAGATAATGAAGATATAAGGGAGGTGGAGTAGTTTCCGCTACTGGCTTTAGACTCGTCAGATGAATCCGAAACTACATTTACCAGTTTTTTTATAGTGTGTCATGCTGTAGGGGTATCAGTTAGGTGGAAAGGGATGGTTACGTGAGCTGGGGCTGAATCTGAGGAGATTTCCTTAGAAGGAACATACTCACTCCCCGAGGAATGAGAAGAAGCTCTATTTGCAGATCTTATCAGCTTTCGGGTCTTTTTATGTTCTCCTGATCCTGGGGAGTAAGTTTTGCTATTCTCTTGCCTTTACCCCTTTGGGAGGAACCACCTCTACCGGGTTGTTGTGATCCCTTGCCGCCTCTTTGTTTCTCCATTATCTGCAGACACACATATCTAACATTGTTAGTTTCAGCACATGCAGTGAAACAGATGTATGAAATAGATTGTAGACAACAAATGTAGTATTGAAGAACATAGCACCATGATCTGCAGAGGCAGGAATGCGGCCATGTTGGAGGAACCGTGGACCGCACAAAGACGACTGTGGTCCATGCTGCGCAAAGTCCTATAAGACACCTTCTATGAATCGCCCCACCTCGTTCCGCACAAACTAGGATTGCGGTCGCGGTGGGCCAGCGTGGTCAACGTGAAATGCACCGCGGCCGCGCTTGGGACAAGTTAGGTTTCAGTCACATGATTACCGCGGTCTGCACAGAAGGGTAATGCGGACCGTGTTAGGGCACTGCGGATCACGTTATGACGACAGGGAGCCGCGCTAGGTAATTTTCATGGCCACTAAGCTAGGGTTCCAATTTTTGCCATTTTGTCCAACTTTTACACCTACTTTGTCTCTACTCATTTGCCCAATCATTAGACACATTCAGCACATAACCCAGGTTTTAAACTATCCAAAACTAACAATTGAATGAAAAAAGAAGAAGCTAGGAGACGACAGAAGAAGCTAAAACTACTAGGCAAGCGATTAAAATGAAAATATGCAATTAAAATCACAAATGCAGGAAATGTTACTAGGTTTGTGAAGATTGAATGCAATTAGTCCAACCAAGCAAGAGTTATGGTCTCAGAAAGGCATGAACAGTAGTTCTAGGGCTCAAAGTTTTCAAAGTTCGAAAAGGGTACACTGAGACTCTAGGGCTCTATTTATAGAAAATGATAGGGCCCCATACTCATATACTAGCGCGGCCGTGCAAAACGGACCGTCGACCGCACTGGATTTCACCAAATGAAGTTTCAGTAGGCAACCTCCACGGATCACATGGAAATGTACCGCGGCCGCAGAGGTCCACCGCGGACCGCACTAACTGGACCGCCGCAGCCGCGGTTGAAAACTTTAGAGAGCATCATTTTTAGCTCATGCCAGTGCGGACCGCACAATGTGTACCGCGGCCGCACTGGCAAACTTCAGAGACTATGCAATTTTTTTCCAACTTGTTTTGCACTGCATAAACACAATCCCTGCAACATATCACAACCAATTAGCTCGAAAAAAATCCTAAACTACAAAGAAAATCAAAGAGAAAGAAAAAGACATGGGTTACCTCCCAAGAAGCGCCTAATTTAACATCGCGGCACGACACATGTTACCATCACATCAGTTCAAATGAATGAGTGCCCCCACGTGGTTGTCATCAAAATTCCCTAAATATTGCTTGACATGATGTCCATCGACTCTGAATACTTCACCATTATTTTTCCTTAGATCAAGAGCACCAAATGGGGTCACGAACACAACTTCAAATGGCCCACTCTACTTTGATTTGAGCTTTCCTGGAAATAGACGTAGCCAGGAGTTGAAAAGAAGAACCATATCACCAACCTTGAATTCCTTTCCCTGAGCATATCTGTTGTGAAGATACTTCATCTTGTCCTTATACAAGGACGAGCTGGAGTAGGCATGGAATCTAAACTCTTCAAGCTCATTAAGTGGTTCAATATGGAGATTCGCCGCAACATCCCATTCCAAATTCAACTTCCTCAAGGCCCCATAGCCTTGTGCTCCAATTCCACTAGAAGATGGCAAGCTTTCCCAAACACCAACCGGTACGTAGACATAGCAATTGGGGTCTTGTAAGCCGTCCGATAAGCCCAAAGAGCATCATCTAATTTTTTTGACCAATCAGTCCTATTAGCATTGATAGTTTTAGACAAGATACTCTTAATTTCTTGGTTGGAGACCTCCACTTGACCGCTAGCTTGAGGATGATAGCGGGTGGTCACTTTGAGATTGACTCCATATTTGGCACGCAATGAATCAAAAGCCTTGTTGCAAAAGTGAGATCCCCCGCCACTAATGATAGCACGAGGGGTACCAAACCTTGTGAAGATACTCTTTTTAAGAAATGCCACAATACTCTGGGCTTCATTATTGGGTAAAGCCATATATTCAACCCACTTCGAGACATAATCTACCGCTACGAAGATGTAAGTGTTTCCACAAGAGCTAACAAATGGACCCATGAAGTCGACGCCCCAAACATCAAAGATATCCACTTAGAGAATTGTATTTAGAGTCATCTTATCCCTTTTAGAAATCCTGCCAGTTCTTTGGTATTCATCATATCTTTTGACAAGATCACCCGCATCTTTAAACAAGGTAGGCTAATAAAATCTACAACTAAGCACTTTAGAAGCTGTCCTTGCCCCGCCATGATGGCCACCATAGGGTAAGGAATGGCAAGCCTCCGAAATACCCAAATGTTCCTCCTCCGAGACACAACATCAAATCACACCATTGGTGCAAATCTTGAACAAATATGGCTCGTCCCAATAAAAATCCAAGCTATCCCGCTTGAGCTTCTTCCTTTGGTTAGAAGAGAGCTCACACGGGATGGTTCAGGTAACAAGATAATTTGCAACATCGGTGAACCACCGCATCCCATTCATTGACACTGCAAGGAGTTGTTCATCAGGAAATGTATCATTGATTTCAAGGCCATCACAAGGCCTCCACTCCTCCTCCAAATGGGACAAGTGGTCTGCCACTTGATTCTCGCTCCCTTTCCGGTGCACAATTTATAGATCAAACTCTTGAAGAATAAGAACCCATCTCATCAATATTGCCTTCGAATATTTCTTGGTCATCAAATACCTAAGGGCGGCATGGTCGGTGTGCACAATAACTTTGGCCCCCATAAGGTAAGGTTAGAACTTTTATGTAGGAAAAATAATGGCCAATAACTCTTATCAGTGAATGTGTAATTCTTTTGAGCCTCATTCATGGTCTTGCTTGTGTAGTACACTGGATGGAACATCTTGTTGATCCATTCGCCCAAAACATCCCCAACCGCAATGTCACTAGCATCGCACATGAGCTCAAATGTTAAGCTCCAATTTGGTGCGGTGATAATGGGGGTAGTTGTAAACTTTTGTTTAAGGAGCTCAAAATCCTCCATGCACTTCTCATCGAATATAAACTTGGCATCTTTCTCTAGCAACTTGCACAAACGAGTTAACTACCTTAGAAAAATCTTTGATGAAACTTCGGTAGAAACCCGCGTGCCCAAGGAAACTCCTCACCCCTTTAACAGAAGTAGGGGGAGGAAGCCTCGAAATGACTTCAATCTTGGCCTTATCAACTTCAATTCCTCGCTTCAAGATCTTGTAACCCAACACTATACCCTCTTCTACCATAAAATGGCACTTTTCCTAGTTTAGAACAAGGTTAGTGTCTTCACACCAGGCCAATACTCTATCCAAGTTTACCAAGCACTCCTCAAAAGAATCCCCAACCATGCTGAAATCATCCATGAAGACCTCCAAGATGTCCTCCACCATGTCGATGAAAATAGCCATCATGCAATGTTGGAAGGTCGCCGAAGCATTACACAATCCAAATGCATTCTTGAGAAAGAGAATGTACCATAAGGACACGTAAAGGTCGTCTTCTCTTGGTCCTCCGTGGCAATTAGAATTTGATTTTACCTGAGTAACCATCTAAAAAGCAATAGAAAGCCCGGCTTGCGAGATGATCAAGCATTTGGTCAAGGAATGGAAATGGGAAATGATCTTTTCTAGTCACCTTGTTAAGCTTCTGGTAATCCATACTTATTCTCCAACCCATTACTGTCCGAGCCGGAATAAGCTCATTGTTGTCATTGGTCACCACAGTCATCCCACCCTTTTTCGATACACATTGCACCGGAGAAGTCTATTAACTGTCAAAGATAGGATAGACTACACTAGCATCTAACCATTTGATAACATCTTTCTTCACTACCTCTTGCATCGCCTCATTTAGTCTTCTTTGATGTTCAAGTGAAGGCCTTGTATCCTTCTCCAAGATGATTTTATGCATGCAAAAGGCGGGGCTTATACCCCAAATATCGGCCAATGTCCATCCAATCGCCTTCTTGCGCTTTTGAAGAACCGCCAAAGTGGTGTCAACCTGCACGTTAGTTAAGCAAGACGAAAGAATAATAGGTAAAGTAGAATTTGAACCTAAGAATTCATACCTGAGGTGTAGAGGAAGTGGCTTCAACTCCAACACCGGTGACTCTTCAATCGATGGCTTTGTTGGTGGAGTTTTGCGATTTTAAAGATCCAAAGATAACTTCCTAGGCTCATATAAATATGAACCCATACCATGCAATGCATTCACCCACTTCACTCTACTAGCATGATCATTGACATCCATGTTAAGAAGCACGGACTTAAGAGGATCTTCAACATTTATCATGGAACTTGTGTAATCCACTATCACAGCTGTGATAATGTCCACAAAAATGAACACACCTCCGTGCTATTCGGTTGTCTCATTTATTTGCAAACATGGAATACCACCTCTCATGTACCACTTGGAATGTCAACTCACCCGTTTCAACATCAACCAAGGCCTTCCCCGTAGCTAGGAAATGTCTCCCAAGAATAATTGACACTTTAAAGTCAACCTCATAATCCAATATGACAAAGTCGGCCGGCAATATGAATTTATCAGCACGGACAAGAAAATCATCAATTATGCCCAAGGGTCGCTTCATTGATCGATCCACCATTTAAAAGTCTCACTGAGGTAGGTAGAGGTTCCCCAATTCCCAAAGTCTTGAAGACCGAGTACGGCATAAAATTAATGCTAGCCCCCAAGTCATAAAGGGCCTTAGCAAAATCCGCACTACCGATAGTACACAGGATAGTAAAAGCTCTGGAATCCTCAAGCCTGGGTGCCTTGAATGTACTATGGTGCTCACTTGATGAGTCATCTTAATTGTTTCACACTCCATAGAACTCTTCTTTGTTACTAAATCTATCCTAAATTCGCATACCCCGACATTTGCTCAATTGCTTCAACCAAAGGGACATTGATTGTGAGGCTCTTTATCATTTCAATGAATTTCTTAAATTAGTTGTCACTCTTTTGCTTGGCTAACCGTTGAGGATAAGGTGGAGGTGGCCTAAGCAAGGGTGTCTTGGCTTTGGGCACCACCAGCTCGGGCATATCAATCACGTGTTCCCTAGACGGGTCACCTCAACCTCATCATCAATATCAATCCGCACATCATTGTTCACATTTTGTTCAACCATATCATCAACCTTCATAAGCACATCATCATCATGCAACACAACATCTTCCTCTACGACTCGCTTTTCTCTCGAGGCATGCACATCACCACCTCTTCCACTCCTAGTTGTAACCGCTATCACATGGTTGTTATTTCCACCCTTCGGGTTTACTACCGTATCACTTGGTAGAGTACCCTTGGGGCGAGTGTTCAAAGCTTGAGAAATTTGCCCTAATTGCACCTCCATGTTCCGAATAGAAGTGTTATGAGAAGCCAATTGTGCATCGGACTCTTGATTCTTTTTCATCATTTGCTCTAACATGTTCTCAATTCTCCCATATCACTCTCGAAAGAATTTGGACCTTGAGAAGGAAAGGGAGATGGATTGTTCGATTGTTGGTACATGGGGGGCCTTTGAAAGCCTTGCTCCCGGTTGCCTTGGTTTCCTCTATTATTCCACCCTCCTTGATTGTTGTTGTTGCTCCAATTATTATTGTTCCCGTTCCAATTGCCTTGATTTTTACCTTGGTTACCCCAATTGTTGTTTCCATTGTTGTTCCAATTTCTACCACCTTGTTGTTGGTTGTTATTGTTCCAATTGCCGCCGCCTTGTTGATTGCCCCAATTTCCTTGGGGCGCCATTGTTGATTCCCTTGATTTCCTTTATTCCCTTGGTAGTTATTGACATATTGGATTCTTCACTTTGATCATCATAGCACTCATTTGAATAACTACAACCATCATTTTTGTTGTCAAATTGCTTCCAATTACCTTGAGGTTGTTGTTGCCCTCTTTGCCTCCTTTTCAACATAGAAACACCTTCCATTGTGTTGACTTGGTGCAGGTTTTGGACTTGTTGCAATTGCGCCTTAACCAGTTGATTCATAGTTGTTGTGAGCTCGACAATAGCTTGACCATGATCATGCAATTCCTTGTGCAAATGGATGACCGTGGGGTCACCTTGGGGTACATTTGCTCGGCTTTTCCATGCCAAAGAGGTGTCAGCCATTTCATCAAGTACATCACATGCCTCTTGGTAAGAAAGTTTCATAAAGTTCCCTCCAGCTAATTGGTTCACAATGCATTGATTCATGGTGTTGATGCCCCAATAAAAAGTTTGTTGTATCATCGCCTCGGTCATGTCATTATTAGGGCACTCTTCACCATTGTTCTATATCTTTCACATACCTCGTGCAAAGGTTCCATTGGCTCTTCCTTGAATGCTAGGATTTCATCCCGAAGAGCCGCCATATGACTTGGAGAAAAGAACTTGGCAATAAATTTGTCCGCCAATTCACCCCATGTGGTGATAGAATGATTGGGGAGCCTTTCTAACCAATCCAACAGGAAAAGCCTTAATCTCAACGCATCCTTGGACACATTTGTTTGATTTCTACCCTAGCATGTATCAACGAACCCCTTCAAGTGCTTGTAAGCATTTTGATCGGAGGTGCTCGTAAAATATCCTCTTTGCTCGAACAAGGTCAACATGACATTTGTAATTTGAAAGTTCCCTGCCTGGATTCGGGAAGGAACTATGGCACTCACATATCCTTGATTCGGGAGGACTCTTGGAGCCACTCTTGGCGGTGGCGGAGGAGGGTCTGGGATATTTTCATTTGGATTATCATTTGTGCATTCGGCCTCTCCTTTGAGATTGAGGTAAGACCTCTTCTTGTTCAAGATCTTCAACCTCCTCCCCTGCGATCACATTACCAAGAGGGTCATTTGCATTAAGAACCATTTGTACCTAATTGATCGACACAAACAAAACTAGTAAATGAGAAGGAAAGAGAAGTAAAACACAAAACTAACTAAATAGATAGTCAACATCGTAAGCTCCTCGAAAATGGCGCCAAAAAGTGATCACAGCTAACTCGATACTACACCAAGGTAGGAAGAATGTGTCGCAATAGCGTTTACCCGAATAGAGGTTGGATCGATTTCCTCAGGGAGCTAGTAGTGGAGTTGGATTTTCTGTCTAGTCTAGAGATATGTTTGTACTCCTAATGTCACTTCAAACATTCTTGGTTTTTGATTTTTATAACTACTATTATAAAACTAATGATTTACACTAAATTATGCTACGAGAATATTGCTAAGTTGTATCTAATGGGAAGAAAGGCACTAGGGTCATGACATCACCTAGGTGGCTAATTGATGGGTATATGTTACTAAGGATAGACTGACATATTTAGGGCTTATGCTATAACCGTTTCACAATTGTACTCACTCTCATACCTCTCGGCAGAGAGAGTGATTTTGCCCAATTGACTCTCTCGGGACCAATTGGGTAGGTCAATTAGATCAAGCAACAAGGTTCAAGTAGGGTGATTACTCTCTCGAGACGTAACCCATTAATTGGGACTATCATTTCTCATGAGTCCATCCCAATTCCTTGTTGGGTCAATTTTGGGGTCATAAACTCTCTTTCTCAAGAAAGGTCAAACCCACAGTCAAACCCACAAAGCTTGAATCAGTGTTTGCAACCACCATTCTTAAATAAAAACCTAAAATCATCCAAAATAATAAATCCATAAATTACCCACACTAGGGTTGAGCAATCAATTACCCATTAATTATCCACACTAGGGTTGATCCACAACCCTAGCTGATGGGTTTAGCTACTCATGCTAGATACAGAAATTAGAGAAATTGATGAAGAACTTATCATATTAAACTAAGAAGAAACTAGAATAATCTATCGTTATTGAAGAGCAAAGTGCCAAAAATGTCTACAAAACCAAGTCTCACGAGCGCAGCTAAGTCTGGAATGTAAAGGTTGACCTAAAAATGGTAAATGTTCTATTTATACTACGCTAGAAAAACTGGACAGAAATACCCCTGCAAGGTCAATACGGGCCGCACATAATGGACCGCGGCTGCTCTGGCTCTTGGACTTCACATTTATGCTTCTCTGAAATTGAGGACTGTGGACCGCATGAAAGTGTACCGCGACCGTGGTGGAATTTGGCGCGGTCCGCACAATTACGAACGTGGACCGCATTGCTTGGAACTGGTATTTTGTCAACTCTCTGAATCTCTGCTCCGTGGACCGGACAAAAGAGTAGCGCGACTACTGAGTCTGACCGCGGACCGTGTAACTAGCACTGCGGTCGCGTAGCCTTAAGCTCCAACTGGCCATGTACTCTGAACCTCCTAGTGCGGCCGCGGTTGCTTTTGCGCAGTCCGCACTAGGCCCTTTTTTCCTCAATTCACTTGATCTTTGATATTTGAGAAGGTTTCACTCCTTTTGATCCAATCTTCAACATTTCGTCACTTTATCGATCAAACCTGCAATCAAGCACAACATGTGAGCATTTTAGGACTATTTTATAGCAATTTATAATCAAAGCATAGGCAAGTAAGGGCATAAAACACGTTAAAATCCTGACTTATCAGTTTCTCCACCTATCTTTCTTCTTCCTCCAATTGTTGGGATGGTCTGGCGACTGTATATGGGATTGCTACCATCACCATGAATAATCACCTCTTGGTGATTCCATTCAAACTCACTACCTAATGTATGGTTGATGCTACAGCCCCAACTGCATGGATCCAGGGCCATCCCAATAGCAAGTTGTAAGATGCTGGGACGTCTATCACATGAAAGTCGACATCAAACCAAGAAGGTCCCATTTGCAGACACAAACTGATTTCCCCAATAGTGGACCTTTGGGAACCATCAAAAGCTTTAACATTGATGGCTCCATCCTTGATCTCATGTAGGCTCTTTCCCAATGTTTTGAGAGTCACCAATGGACAAATATTGAGGATGGACCCTGCGTCAACTAGAATCCTGATGATAAAATAATCCTCACATTGCACAATGATGAGCAACGCCTTGTTGTGGCTTAGCCCTTCCGGTGGTAGCTCATCTTCGTGGAAAGTGATTTCGTCACTCTCTAATACTTGCCCTACCATGTTTTCCATTTCTCCTCCAGCTATGTTGTTGGGTACATATGCCTCGCTCAGCACCTTCAATAAGGCATTCTTATGTGCATCAGAGCTTTGTAGCAGAGCTAAGATGGTGATCTGTGACGGTATTTTTTTCAATAGATCGATGACTAAGTACTCCTTGGCTTGTATCTTCCTCCAGAGGTCGTCAGCCCCAGTTTCAGTGATAATCAGCCAATCAGAGGCTTGCTTACTCGACTCAGCCAAATGCTCTGGGGTATAAACCCTGCCAGTTCTTGTCATGCTCCGTGTCGCAACTACTTTTCTAGTTTTGGCTTTCCCCTTTCTCCTTGCCTCGGCTGTGTAATCCCAAGGGATGGCCTTCGTATGGAATGGTGTTATGGCTGACATTGCCACTGGAATGGGTGCCCTTGCTTTGGAAGGTAACACAACAACTTCAAGTGGCGTAGGTGCCTCTGGAGACCCAAACTTGACCTCAATTAGTCCTAGAATTTTTGCAGAAGAAGGTGCTTCGAACTCAAGTGGTAGGAATATGTTCACTTCAATGTCTCCAGAAGGCTGGATCTGGACTACAATCGGATTAAGTGTGACTATTGGTTTCTTTGGCTCGTCTCCTTCAATGATCAATCCGATCGATCCTTTGAGGTCCCAATCATGTTCTATCTCAATCATGTGAACACCTCCACCCTTGTGGCCTGGTAGGGGGTTGTTGCGGACATTCGGAGTAGGCTCCTATGCCACGTTGATCTTGTTGTCAATCAAATCTTGGATCTTATTCTTCAGAGAGCGACATTCATCAATGGTATGCTCTTTCATGCTGGAATGGTATGCATAGGTTTTTTTTGGGTTGACCCATTGGGAAGGATTTTCTGGGGTTATAGCAAGGATATGGGTGATGTAACCAGCAGCTTTAAGCCTTTCATACAGCTGGTCGATTGGTTTGTCAATGGCGGTGTACTGTTTGGAAGGTTTGTGGTCGAAGTTTGGTCAGGGTCTAAGGAAATTTTGGCGAGGGGGAGGTAATTGATAGTGGGCTTGTTGGGTGTTGTAGGCTTGGTAGACGTGTGCGGGTTTGGAGTATTTGGGTGAAGTAGGCTGATATGCGAGAGGTGGAGATGATTGGTAAGTAGATAGCGGAGCTTGGTAAGAGAACGATGGTGCTTGGTAATTTGGGGTATGCTATGTGTGAGTGGAGGTAATGGGCAGGTTTGGTATTTGATTGGGGATTTTGTTCTCTGTGCTACCAGCACGGCACTCACATCCCTTTTCTTAGACGTGTCACCAGACTGTAGAGCCTTGTTGATAGCCTGTAATGCTTCAAAGTTAGTGACCATACCACTTTTAATATCTCCCTCGATCCTCTCCCTTAGCTTGATGATGTAGGAAAATTTATGGCCTTTAACAAGCATCAACCTTTCGTTGTACTGTGGGTCTTGAGCCCGGACAAAAACCTGTTCCGTTATTCTTCTTCTAAAGTCGGCCTGACCTTGGCAGCTTCTGATCTCCAACGAGTAGCATACTCACGGAATGTCTCCATAGGTTTCTTCTTTACGTTCTGGGTGTAGAACACATCTGGAACATTTTTCGTGTTGAATCTGAACTGTCCATGAAATCGGAGGCCATACTTACCCAATTCAACCACCTATTCGGGTCTTGGATAATGTACCAAGATAGAGCATCCCCTTTCAGACTTCTCATAAAGAGCTTCATGCGAATCTTTTCATCATTTCCTACTCTGACCAGCTTGTCACAGTATGTCATCAAGTGAACTCTGGGATCCCCGGTGCCATCGAACATCTCGAACTTGGGAGGTTTGTACCCCTCAGGTAGTTCAACATCTGGTTGAATGCAAAGGTCTTTGTAATTAAGCCTCTCGAGCCCCTTGCTTCCTTCAACACCCTGAACTCGGCTTGTCAACTTCTTGAGTTCTGCGGCCAGATTCCTGATAAAAGAGTCCTTATCATCAGACTCAGCTATGCTCGAGGCGGGCTGAATGGGGTGTGCTATTGTTTCCACATAGATGGGGGTGTTGTGGTGATGATCATTTGTGGAGTTTAGTAGTTTAGGGATGAGCAGTAGGGTATTTTTTAAAGTGTGGCATGTGTTGAAGTGGTGATAGGGAGCGGGTTGGTTTTATGGTTTCAGGATGGTTTGCGGTGGTGTGGGATTTTGAGTGTTGGGGAAGTTGACATCCGGGGTAGTGAAGGAAAACTACAAGCTTGCCAAGTTCCGAACTTGGTCCAGTTCTTCCTGAAATTTCAACAACTTTTGTTCGAGCTAGGAGGCATTTTCTTTGAAAACCTGAATAACCTGAGGAGCCTCTACCCTTTCAACTGTGTTCTCTTATTTGATGTTGCTCAAATCTTCCATTTTTACCTTGTTCTTGTTTATGATATGACTCGGAGGAGTAGGAGGTGGAGGGACCTTAGATCGTGTGGAGTAAGATGACGATGCCTGAGTGCACGAACCAACCTTTGGGTAAGGGAATAAACAAAAGTAAAAACAAAGCAAGGTAACAAGTTAGTGAGGATCGTGAGAAGAAAACGTTGCAATATTTAAACACATAATACAATAATATAAATCGTGTCCTAATTTGGGAGCCTTGTTGTGCCCGAGGTAGGCCTAGCGACAAGTTGATTGGGAGAACTTATAATGCTAAATGCCTCATTTTGTTAATAAAAATAAGATAAATCCCAAAACGACACTAAAATAGCAGAAAATAAGATGTCACTAATGGCCATTGGCCTTATTACATTTAAAGCAAAGAAAAGACTACTAACTACTTGGTCCTAGAAGGACCTTCCCCAGACTCGGCATCTTTAGCTCCATCAAACAACTTCACCAGCTCACGTAGTCCCAGCAGCAAGTAGGCTCTAGCCAAGTGTCCTCCTTCGTTTCCCTCAGCATTTTGGCAGTTTTCAATCCTATGGATGAACTTTCTTTCTATCTCCACTAAACCCCGCTCCAAATACCCTAGTCGCTTGTTGACACTGACAGACATATCTTTCCATTCTCCAATCAGCTTTTGATGGGCTTCTTGAATTTCCCGGTGCTCACTTTCGTATTCCCAAATCCTCTTGCGCAATTGGTTGTACTTAACCTGTATTTCAGCCTTTTCGTCGATGATCATGTGACCTCGAACAAAACCGGGTTGTCCTAACCCAGTATGATCGTCTTCCAACCAACTTGGATAGTATGGAGTATAACCAGCATGGTACCTATCTGGTTCTATGGAATCCTTTCCCAGGAGGATTTTGCAGTGCCACATATGTTGAGCTTGACACTTGTATGGGCTATCGTCATCTTGAAAGTTAACCCTGAAGTGACTCATTTTGTTGACCCTTGGTATAACCTGCATTGTTCCTGCCTGCCTCATGACTCGGAGAGGGACATAAGGATAAGTTCCTCTCTTACCGATGAGTATAAGAAATGGTGCATCCCGAGATCAGATAATGAACTCTTCAGTGGGGAACCATTCGAACATCCATTACACTTGGTCCACTTTCAGATTTTCGAATAATTCTACCCACCCTTTAGCATCTTTTGGTTGGGCAAACATGTTAGGTATATAGTTCATTCGCATTGGCTAATGGAAGGCGATATGATCATCCCAGTCTCTGCGTAGAATCTCTTGCTGGTCTTCACCCCTTTGGAGGTGCTCCATGAGCCAAAGTTGGAGCAGTAAGTTACAACCCTCAAAGTGTTTGGCCCTTTGTTAACAATTTTCCAGGGCTCGGTATATATCCGCAACGATCATAGGTACTATGCTAAAAGGTTGCCCGCCAATTCCTTCCATTAACGTCTTGGTGACCATGGCCAGTCTGGTATGGATCCTAGCCTTCTTAATAGGAAATACTATCATCCCGAAAAAGCAGAACATAAAGACGAAGACTCTTCTATGGATATGCCCCAATGATGTGAGGGTGAAATCATCTGGGTAAGTGTGGTAGGACTTGATATGGTCGTATCTATCATACAGATAGTCGAAAGGAATGTAGGAATCTTTCAAACAAGTCAAGTATGTGTTCTTCTTTAGTCCCATCATTTTGAGAAAACCCCTGGCCTTACGATTTTCTGGCATAAGCAAACCTAGAGTCTCCCATGGGATACCAGCTAGTCCTCCTATTTCCTCAAGCAGAGGTGTTGTTTCAAGGGCCCTGAAGCAAAAACAGACTTATCTCCATCCCAAAATAGAGTTGCAACCTCTATGATTTTGTTCTTGGGTTGGATTTATAGAAGCGAAGGCAAATTTCCAAAATATTTGCGTATAAGGGTCTGATCACTGGAGTGAAGGTCTTCCCACCAGCTTAGCAACCTTGGGTGGATGTTGGTTACCATGCCGAATCTGGGGACTTCATGCCTCATTTTCTGCAAGACAATGTGTTAGACCCTTACCCCCGTTGGACTTGACTATTTAAATATCAATAATTGGCATAAGCATCATTTCATTCTCCAAATAAATGCACAGACATGGTAATGACTGTTTTGGTTCCAAGGAAACCCGGTGGACTTTGAAAAAGGTTATCTTAAAGAGTCATTATGCGGACGACATAACTGACTTGGCTAGGTTTGACAGTGATGCATGCACAATTGAATAGAGTAAGGTTTCTATGGGGTATTAGACCGGTACCCTTGAGTGGACAATTCAAGAGGGAAAGGCACAGAACCGTCGATGGCATCGCTGATCGACTCGATTTACCGCAAATATGCCTTTGCCAAATTTAGGAGATACTAATATCGGAAGGGCGCAACCACTCATTATAAGCATTGCTACAGTATTTTTTTTGGCAGGAGTGGAATATGATGTTGAATATGCAATTACAAGAATAAAACAAGTTGTCACGTATTCGCATGTTCATAAAGTAATGATTACAATAATTGCTCATAATTACAACAGCATTTGAAGGAAAGCAGTAAAAGAAAGCATTAGAAAGGAAAACAAAGAGACAAATCAGTTTCGTAGTAGAAAAGAGATAAAGACATTAAATAGACGCAATAAAGAAGCAGTAAAGTCACAAGTAACATAAAATGGTAAAAGCTTAAAGAATATCCCCAGCAGAGTTGCCATGTTGTCACGCGCCCCCTTTTTCTAAGGCAAAATCGGGTTTATGACATTTGGGAGGACAACTCGTTCCCTTTTGGGAATTGGGTTTTGAATTGAAGAGTCGCCACCTAATGATTAAAGTGCATTAGGACACTAAGAGGGGTTTGAGTTGAAGAACTAGAGTTTGGGCAAGGGCTAGAAATTATCTCGGGGGGAAGGTGTTAGGCACCCCTAAGATCCACTAGTGTGGTTCCCGGCCATATTATAATTGTGACTTCACTTAACAAGTAAACAAGTAAGGGTTTGAATAGAGGGAGTTTTCACGTAATATTGCAAATAAATTGAAATTTCAGGAGAAGAAAAGTGGGCAGAAATTTTGAGAGAAGATTTAAACAATAAATGTAAATAAGTAAAGGGAAATGGGGTCATGCGTTTATAATCAATATGGATCACATCAATGCAATACCCGACAATCACTCTTCATTAAAGGGGATACACGTGGTATTAGCACACCGGTCATCATGTCCATATCTACTCTTCCCACCCGTTAATGTATTAAAATGCAGAATAGTATCGTCACTTATTACATGCTATTACCCATCCCAATCCTATCAGTCCCGGAGGCATTTGGGACTACTAATCATAAGGGGGGTGTTGGGGGATTTTATAGAGTTTAAAAAGATAAAAGTCTAAGGCGACAAACAAAACACATTATGCAGTTAGGGGAAACACATAGCAGATAAAAGGCTCAAACAGACCTCCTCACTTAAAGAAATAAATTGTCTAGCATGACTTCAAATACTGGTTATAGTCTGAATTAAATTTAAAGTATTAGGACAGGCTGCTTTATCACATATTTCTGATATGAGAAGTTCGAATTAGGCCTTGTCTGGTTGTAGATTATCAGGGACTGACACAATTGATTAATTACTTACTGGTTTGCCTAGATGAGGCCTATAAGAATGATAACTAAGAATACAGGAGGCGTATTGATTTTAAAGAAAGGTTACTGGTTTTATAAACAAAAGTTCTACAGATTTTAAACGACTTTCCTACTGATTTTAAATCCATAGATGAAATAGACAAAGCTGATTCAACTGATTACATCCTAGAGGCATGATTTATAAGCGTTGTTGGTTTTAAGATGATTACGTAAGTGTAGGAGTCCTATAGACATGGTATCTAGAATGAAGTCAATTATTATTAAACCTATGATTATTTTCCTAATGACAGACGTATATGCAGAGGTGCAGAAACAAAACTGTAATCATGATTTCTATACGAAGAAACTTATAGGCATGGTTTCTAATGCAGTAATGAAACAATCTTAATGGTAGGATTTCTAATGAAGTAATGAAACGATTTTATAGGAAGGATTTCTACGTGTAATGCATAACTTATAGGCAGATTTCTAAATGCGTAAGCGCAGAAACTTATACATAATTTCAATATGCAGAAACTTATAGGCAAGATTCTATATGTTATGCATAAATGCAGAATTTTTAAATAGTAATCCCTATGAGCATGTTGTCTACCCATATGCATACATAAAGGACCCTCCCCTTTTTAACTAGAAACTCATAGTTATTACAAATTATTACAGACCCGAATGAATCAAGAAAGATAAAAAATTACATCAGAAAGTCAAGCTACAACCAAACAGCCTAATTCAGACTCAAGGTCTAATAATATGAGATAAACCAACTTCCAGGATCACTTTTCCAAGACCTTTCTCTTATTTTGGATGTGTCAAAGTTCCCTAAGAACCTCAAAGGGTTACGGGCAGTGCTTACACCCCAAATACATTGTGGAATGAGATTATAATGCAGTATGGAAGGGCTAGCCCTCAAATGTCCAACTTTAGACGGAACTCAAGAGTCCCAAAGAAAGGCTTATAGGAAGGGGCAGAACTTAGATTCAAAGAGTAAGTGCAGGTGCATAGAGGGGAGTTAGGGAGGCCAAGGCAAGCTAGTGGTCATGCCCAGCAATCAGAAATGCTGGCACACCCCTGACCAGCCTATTAGCCAAATCTTAGAAGTTAGGATCCTTTGAAGATCAAGTTCAGACCTGAGCAGTAATTTGTATACTGCCAGGCCAAAACCTTAACTCAGACACATAGAGGGGAATATGGGGTAGGGATTCACAATAGAAGCAAATACAAGGAAAGAACATACATAGTTTAAATTTTGAACATGAACAGCAAAGTAAACAAGAATGTTGAAACTATAAAGTAAACACATAGGGGTGAGGTAGAAAAATTAAATCAGACATACGAGTTTCAGGGAAAAATAGGTAAAAAACAGTAGTCTTGAAAAGCCAATTTGTAAGCAAGTAGTTCCAAAAGATCTCAGAAAAGCAAAGTGTTGAGAGTGCATTGAACTCAAAACAGTATTGTAAGTGTGTAAGTTGAAAGTAAAAGTTCGAGGTATTGAACTCGAAGTGACTCCAAAAGTGCAGAAGGGTAGTCCCTTTTATAGTGCTAACAAATAAGTAATAAAGGTAAGAAAATAGTTTGCAATCAATCACATAGAATTTCCCTTCAGTTAAGGGATTTGATTTCAAACGGGTAGAAGATATTTAAGGAAATAATTTGATTAAACTTTCCCCAAAGTAATACAAGAAGGGGTAAATACACAGGAGTTATTTAAGGGAAATGTCTAATGATACACAGTTTGTGAAAAATAAGGAAAGGGATATCAAACTTACATGCTTTTACTTGAATGAACCAAGTCAGGAAAGGGGTAAAGAAAGGTTTAATTTAAAGATAATCAGTAACAATCAAGTATCCCCATTAAAGGACTTCAGAATCAATCAATTAGTTGGTAAAAAATTTTGAAATAAGAGTTCTTATATATATAAAGCACAAAGATATGTGAATCAAAAAGGAACTGTGAAGTTATTTAGAAGAGAGTTTAATCAAAGAGAGGTTCAAAATCGTAAGCAAAAATGGTACAAGTCCAATTTGTTGACTCGCAATGATTCTAAGAGTCCGTGGTCCCAAAGTGGAACGCTAATTCAAACAAAAAAATCAAAATCGCCAAAGGAAACCCTAAATCGGGGTTTCAAGATGAATCAGACAATAGATATGAGAAGGAAAGCCATTCGATAGAGGTTCAGAAGTCTTTTCCAAAGACTTATGAGAAATAAACAAACACGATACACAGTTAAGGGCATGGAGAACACGTTTTGAGAAAAACTCAGAATTTAAAAAAGTTCAGAAGAAAAAGTGATACAAAATTGGGAAAAAATAGATGAATCATGCATAGTAAGAATACAAACATAGTCCAGTAAAGCAAACAACGTTAAAGAACTCACAGTAAACACATATAGTAGAGGAGTAAGGAAAACATAACACAGATTAACATGTGAGTACAGGAGTAACATGTATAGTAGAAAAAGAAAGTAGAGGATAGTACATGCGTAGTAAGATAAGTCACACGAGCATAACACAGAAAAACACACATAAAAAAGAACAAAAGAATCATAAAGATGCCTTTGAAAATCCTTTCAGAAACCCTAAATCAAAATTAAACGATTTTAAAAAGAGAATTTGGGGAAAACCTTTAAAAAGTTCAGTAGAACACAGACATTTTCCAGATCTAAAAAAATTAGCAATTAAAGAACCTCGGACAACTTAGGGTTTTAGAGAAAACCCTAGAAATGAGAAAGGTGTTGAGGAAAGTCAGATCCTGAGTCGAAAAGACTCATAGTGCTTGAATATGCCGGGTAATGGTCGGACTACAGATCTGAGAAGATCTGAAGGAAAACCTTCGAGGTCAGGTCTCAAAGCTTCGAACAACCATGGTTTACTGATAGATAGGGGTGAGTACCAACCATCTATGGCCTGAGAAGCCATAGATTCCGGTGGAGTGGTGGTTGAAGAGGGGTAGAATGAGGCTAGTATTTCAGAGAGTTTGAGAGAGTTTGAGAGATGAGAGGATTCAAAGGCGACTGACAGATGGGAAATGAGAGATTAGGGTAGTCGTTTGGAGTTAAAAAGGTAAGGGTGGTTTACGGTCGTTGATCAAAATCATCAACGGTCTAGATCAATAGTAGGAACCGGGCGAGTCATTTTGAATTAGGTCATGGGTTGGATCCAAATGGAATTGAGCTGATTTAATTTAGTCAAATTAAGGGATACAATCGAAATGTAATGGGGTTGTTATTGAAATAAAAATGGGGCTAAATATTAAATAGCCAATTTTTCCTTTTTATTTTATAAAAATAGTGAAGATGATTTTAAAAGCAAATTAAAAGTACTAAAATAATTAATAGTATATAAATATTAATTTAAAAATACTGGACCCAATTTTACAATTATAAAATGCTATTAATCTTAAAGTAGGCTACAATTGCAATTATATGCAATTTAGTCTTTCAAATACCCAATAATTTTGTAAAAATATACAAAAATCACCTTAGTTATATTTTGGTGTAAATATGAGAATAAAATAGGCCATTCACCAAAACGATAATCTTTGAAAATAATTATTGGATTATATACTGCTAAAATAGATAATAAATTGATTTTGAAAATCTTTAAAAATTATGTAAAATACCAAAATACTTGGGCATGCTTATATATGAATGTACATGTTATTTTTGAAAATATTTTGTGTACAAAAATACATAGGAAAAAATTGGGTATCAACACCTGGACATGGATTTTTCTAAAGTATTGACATATGGAGATGGATTTCTCCATAGGGATGAATTTCCCTTTTTCATACCGAGTAACTTCTAGTCATTGTTGAGTATGTTCTAGGATGGATGGCCATATGTGGTACCGAGTGATTGAGTATATATACATATGTACCTAGATATGGATTTCTCCTCTGTGTTGGATTACCCTTGTTCCTCGGTACTGGATGACTTGCAGTCAGTGTTATATATGTTTCAAGATGGATTTCCCTGGGCCAGATGCCCATATGCAGTACCGAGTGGTGGAGCACTTGAGAGTGGGAGCAGACGGTACATTTTTATACATTTCTGGCGTTGGCATGTAGATATTTGCTGAGCTTTACACTTCACATTGTTCGGATTGGCATTTTTCTTTACTGTTGAGTTGAATAACTGAATTGCTAGCATGCCTACTTTTCTGTGCAATTTAAATGTGTTATAATTGCTGAGGTTTAGTCCGTCACTACCTATCAGTCCATAGTTTAGACTTGTTACTTACTGAATTGGTGTACTCACATTACCCATACACATTGTGTGTAGATCCATAATCTCATGTCATGATATTAGTTGTTGACTACCCAATCTCGGATTATCACCAGAGATAAAGAGGCAGCTACCTAGCGATCGCGATACCTCTTTTTCTCCTTCTGTACCTTCCTTCTAGTATATTGGCTATTTTCAAACTATGTTGGTCTTGTTATATTTTGAAACATTTGTAGTATTGCTCATGACATAGTGACAGCCGAGGTCGGGCTATTATTTTCTGCATTTGGTTTTTGACTTTATATCTATTATGAAAATTTCAGTTGAAAAGGTCGTTATTTATGTTTTAATGAAATGTTGAACTATTATGGGAATGTGTCGGTTGGCCTAGTTTCATGATAGGAGCCATCACAACCGGGTTGATTTTGCAGTCGTGACAAGTTAGTATCAGAGCCTAGGTTACATAGGACTCACGAGTCATGAGTAGGTTTAGTAGAGTCTTGCAGATCGGTACAGACACGTCTGTACTTATCTTCGAGAGGCTGCAGAACCTTTAGAAAATCCTACATTCTTGAATTCTTATCGTGCAACATTGATTCAACTTGAAATTTAACTCTTTGAATTCCTTCCACTCGTTCGTATGCGCGCATGAGCGGTATCAATTTTGCTTCGATGAGTTGTGATCCCCAGAAAGGGGGGCGAGATGTAATTTCTATGTGTTGTGTTGATCCAGTCTAGAGGACATGAGGTCGGGTCTTTCCTGTAGCTTGAGCGCTGAGGTGTGGATGGTGTGAGAACGTGCTTTTGGATATATATGTTTGGTAGTGTCCCTATTAGTAAGAGTGATGGCTTGATTGCTATGTGGTGAGTATGATGTGACTGCGAGATGCGTTCATACAATTTGAATGTGATGAGAAGGCTCTTCTTGAGGGTAGAAAGAACTATTTGGTACTTGATTTCCATCTTGATTTGATGTATAGCGCCAAGTTATGGGTGTGGTAAAAGATCTTTTCATGTTGTTTAGTTGGGGAGTGAAGTAGATTTTATGTCGTGATATGAGCTCAGACTCAGGAAGATTAAGTGATTACATGGTGTTTGTAACGATGGAAAGGTATGTAGAGATGTTAGTTTGAGGCAAAGCGTGTGGGTTATCTCCTGCGGGGTGTCCTGAGGGCGTGTGATTCCTATGTTGTTTCTTGGAAGTCCTATTTTACCAGTGAAATATGTGTGTTGAAATTTGAGTTAAGATCACTTTTGAGAGTGGGCTTGACTATTGCAAGGGTGAATATGATATTTGTAGATGATTTGAAGTACTAGATGGTTTGTGTTGCATGAGCTTATGAAAGATTTAGTTTAATCTCACTATGGTATTATGATAGTAATAGAGTATGGGAATTACGAGTTTTTGTGTGTTTTAACCTATGGCTTTGAGCCAAGTGGGGGAGTCTATTATTGATAAGTTGATTGTGTAGCTAAGGGTCGTATTAGTTTCAGTTTGAGTATACCGGCGAATAAATTGTGCCTTACAGAGGCTGAGATTGATGATGAATCGAGTAAATAAATGTTTTTGATAAGGGTTGTGTTATGCTTTATGGGTATATATGAAATTGTTGGATAAATTAGTTATTGTTGTAAGGGATGTAATGGGTATGGAGTAGGATATCACTTGGCTGCTTAGAAGGATAGGTTACTTCCTTATGTGTTATTGTACTAATAGGGAACAGGTCGCTCAATTCGTTTGATCAGTTTGATCAAAACCTTAGTAGAGTGGATGACTTTCGAGAATGGTTTTAATGAATTCAAGATTTACATGTAATAATTGGAGATCTTCAGCATGTGTATTTGACTAGAAACTGATGTTTACATTAGCGGGTGTCAAGACGTTTGGCATTTTTTGTTATCATTATGGAATATACATATTAGTATCAGGAAGATGAAGGTAATGGCTTTAGATTCATAGGAAGTCTCTTCATGGTAAGTATTTTGAATGTGGTGCTTTTGGGGAAGTTTGAGAGAGTATTCAACGGCTTATGAGCCTTAGACAGTGTGGTTTTATGCTTGGGTCTCGTGTGGTGAGTCTGGGTGGAAGATTGCGGTATTATGGCAAGGAGAAGTATCAATTCAAAGGTAATTCAGAAGAAACTTGATAAATAGGACAGCTTGGTAGTAGGTCGGATCGGCATTGTAAGGGATATGATTAGTTCTTTGGGTGCTTATGAGGTAATGAGTTTTACAGGTGTCTCATGGAAATGCTCTTGGGTTTTTGGTGATATGCGTAGCTTGGTTAAGTTAGAGGGATTCAGTCTTAACAAGTTGGTGGAGAGTTCTTGATGGTTTCTACCACGGCTAGAGATATATATTCTCTACTGGCGTGAGGAGCATGTGATGTATAGTGATTTTCTTCTGAATGGGATCAAATAGAAATTTCTTGGCTAGTTGAGTACGTAGTTTCTCATGGCTCGGAATAGATTATCAAGTTCTCATATTCATCATAAGATGGCATGGTATATAAGGTATGTTGTGTAGAGTCGAGATTTGCATGTGTGAGGTCACGGTTCAGTTCTAGAAGGAAGGCATAAAATCTTAGGTAGCATCGACAGTTCCAGAAGACTAGGTAAATGGCATCACTATTTGGTGCGGCTTGATGAGGGTATACATTTCAGAAATGGCAATGTGTTTGAGTTAAGGATACTTCATTGGTAATGTGGCTCTCTCTTGTTGGATCGATTGTTGATATTCATATTTGCTTGGTGACATAGAATAGTTATAGGAGTATTTCTCGTGGAATGATTGATTATTAGAGGTGTGTTATATATTCGAATGGTGAAGTTGATATCAGACAAGGGATTTGTGCGCTTTATAAATTTTGAGACTGGGAGTTCTCATAAACAGTTTATTTTGTGGTTGTGGACTATGAAGATGCGAACAAAACTAGTCAGATGTTAGTATGTGCCATGATTCGGTCATTGTGAACTTTCAGAGAGTTATGTATATGATGTGGGTGACCAGAGTTGATGTAGATTTCATTGGTAGGCCCAATATGGATGTATGTTCTGCACCGGGTCAGAATTGTTGACTCCGAATTGCTATTATTGTAGGATATGCCATTCGATTATTATTGAGCTTATTCGTGTTCTGGAGTGATCTATGAGTTACCTTTTGTGTTGCGAAGAGTTGAGATTGTTGGAATTATATGCACATATGGTGCGGTTCTATTTGGGCTTTATAGGTGAAATTGAGTGAGACGTGTATTTTGGGGTTGCATGATTGATTGTGCATTGTATATGTTCTTTCGGGCTGGCATGTTATTGCATTATTTACTAATCTGCGGTAGTGGTGATTTACCTTTGGTACTAGATATCTAATTGCGCATGGTTGATGATTTTGAGCATGGTGACTTGACGTGTCTCATATGGACTAGTGCTTGGATAACATCGTGCATTGCAGCGAAGTTATGTTAAGGTGTAATCCTTCAGGTTAAATTAATGTGTTCTAGTTCTACGATGTGTGATGGGTTCTCAGAATTGTGTTGTGGTGGTCCCGGTGAGCTTGCAGGACAACTCTCTCATTTGAGTCATTTTCCAATGATTTGAGTACATTTGGACTATTTCTTATTATTGCGCGAGTATAAATGTGCCATGTCACTAGAGTAGCCGTGTTGGATGAGATGAGATCATTGAAATCTAGAATGAATACTATCGGAATCGATTTCAGTATGTTGGAAGGATAATATCAGAATTCGGCTTAAAAACAAATTACTATAGTCCTTGCCGAAGAAGATGGAGCTCCATGACTGGTTGATCTGAGGAATGGTTATGACTTTCTGCATGTTTTATTCATCTTTTGCAGTATATGAAATTGTTGGAATGAGGCTTTGGTTTGGTAAGAGGTTTATTACCGGAATTGGGTGGTTTGAGGAGCTGTTGTGATTAGAAATTATCGCTATGAGTGTTTGAGTTGTGTGGTATATCATGTGTTTTCCATCTTTAATTGTGGTTATGGCTTGATATGGCGTGCTCGGACTTATTCAGTGTGTAGATGTAAGATTCTGATCTTATAGATAATTTCGGAAGTGAAAAAATTGGTTCTAAGGTTATGGGCTAGGGTGAATTGTGAAACTTCAAATAAGTTGTGTTATCAAACCTATATGGGATAGAGTGATGTGGAATCACCCCCGGTTATGTGCATGGCAAGGTTACACATAGATTTGATGGTTTTCGGAACAACTCTTGGCACGTTTGAGGACGAACTTATGTTTTAGTAGGAGAGAATGTAATGACCCGACCGATCATTTTGAACATTTTCACTTCGCTTTCCTATTCTCGGGAATGGATAGTCTTGTATGATGTATTATGACTTATGTAAATCGTTGGTTTTGGTTTTCAGGATAATCGAAATAGATTTGGAAGAATAGTTCTTAGCTTGAAGCTTTAAATGTGAAAGATTTGACCATGTTTAACTTTTAGTATTCGATCTCGGATTTGGATTTCTATGATTTGGTTAGCTCAGTTAGGTGATTTTGGACATGGGAGGGCGTCCGAAATGTGATTTGGAGGTCTACGGTAGAATTAGGATTGAATTAGCGAAATTGGAAATTTGGCATTTCTCGATCGACTATGGAAATTTGATATGGGGGTCAGAGTGAAATTTGTGAAATTGGAGTAGGTCTTTAGTGTCATTTGTGACGTGTGTACAAAATTTTATATCATTCATACGACGTTTGATAGGTTTCAGCATCGTTTGCAAAATTCGGGAGTTTAGAAGTTCTTAGGCTTGAATCCGAGGGCGATTTGATGTTGTTCAAAGTGTTCCGAAGGTTTGAATAAGTTTGAATAATGGTATATTACTAGTTGGTATTTTTGGTTGAGGTCTCGAGGGCCTCGGGATGAATTCGGATGGTTAACGGAAAGGTTGGAAATTGGTTTGAGCAGTTGAAGCTGTTGTTTCTATCATTTCTGCACCTGCAGATTAGGTGCCGCAGATGCGAGGTCCGCATAAGCGGAATTGGACCTTAGAAGCGGAGAAGGACCGCAGGAGTGGATGTTTGACCGCATCTAGGAGCCCGCAGGTGCGAGGCCTGAGTTGCAGGTGCGAAAGTTGGGGATTTAAGTGAAATGCGCAGATGCTTGGACCGCGTGTGCATTTATTTGGCCGCAGGTGCGGAAAATGCTGGGCAAAATATATAAAAGGACTCCATCGCTAATTTTGCCTAATTCCTCCATTTTTTAAGACAACTTTTGAGCTTTGGGGAGTGATTTATCAAGAGGAATCAAGAGTTATCAGTTGGGTAAGCTACTTAAGCTTTATTACTTGTGTTTATAATGATTTTCTCATTGTTTAATCATGATATTAGTGGGAATTAGAGGTAAAATTGAGGAGATTAGGGCTTGATTTTTGGAGAGTTTTGATTGAGGATTTGAAGGACCATTTGAGGTTGGATTTTCATAATTTTGGTACGTATAGACTTGGGAGTGAAAGGAGTTCCTAGTTTTATATTTTTGTCGAATTTCGAGACGTGGGCCGGGTTTTGGTGAATTTTGGGATATATAATTGAATTGATAGTTTTTCGTTTGGAATTGATTCCTTGGCCTATATTTATTGTGTTGTATTTCTTTTTGTTAGATTCAGGATGTTTGGAGGCCGATTCCAGAGACAAAGGCGTAGCGGAGTAGGATTTGGCTTGGTTTGAGATAAGTAATGCTTCCAAATTTGGTTAAGAGGGTTTTAAACCCCGAACTATATGTTATATTTAAATATTAAGGTGACGCAAATGCCAAGTAACAGGCGCGTGGGCGTGCACAGTGAGAAATTGTGGTCTGGTTTATTCCATAGCACTGCTTAGTGATTTTTTCTTGCTAATATCTGTGTTGTGATTATGTAACTAAGTTGATGAGCTGTAAATCATGCTAATTATCGTGTTAGTGCTTCACGCTGATACTATTAAGACTCGAGTGGTCGTTTCTTACTGTCATCTTATGCTAATTATCGTGTTAGTCCTTCACGCTGATATGCGTATCATATCATGTCTCAGTCTTGGTTGTTGTTATCTAGCACAAAATATCATTGTTTCGGGCTAGTTTCATTGAATTGTGAGCCCATGCGTGTGAGATTAGAGAGTAATAAATGAGTGAGGCCGAGAGCCTGTTTATGAGTGACAGTTATGGGATGGGGTTGCATACCGCAAAAGATTATTGATTATGCCTTCGTTGGCTTGTTATAGCGCTTGGGCTGAAGGAGCACCCAGTGAGCACGAGTGATATCATTGAGGGATGGATTTTTTTGGACCTAGATTTGTCCGAAGTATTGACATATGGAGATGGATTTATCCACAGCGATAGATTTCCCTTTTTCCTCGGTACCGAGTGACGTCTAGTCATTGTTGAGTATGTTCTGGGATGGATTTCCCAGGGCAAGATGGCTATATGCGGTACCAAGTGGTTGAGTGTGTATACATATGTACCTGGAGATGGATTTCTCCTCAGAGTTTGGTTACCCTTGTTTCTCGATATTGGATGACTTGCAGTCAGCATTGTATATGTTCCAAGATAGATTTCCTTGGGCTGGATGGCCATATGTAGTACTGAGTGGTTGAGCACTTGAGAGTGGGAGCACATGGTGCATTTTTATACATTTCTGGCATTGACATGTAGAGATTTGTTGAGCTTTACACTTCACATTGTTCCGATTGGCATTTTGCTTTACTATTGAGTTGAATAACTGAATTTCCAGCATGCCTACTTTGGTGTACAATTAAATATATTATAATTGCTGAGGTTTAGTCCATCGCTACCTATCAGTCCATAGTTTGGACTTGTTACTTACTGAGTTGGTATACTCACGTTATCTCCTGCACCTTGTGTGCAGATTGAGGATCTTAGGTCACGGTAGCGGCTGTTGACTATTCCAGGTGCAGATTATCACCGGAGATAGCGAGATAGCTGCGTGGCGATCACTCCCGCCTTTCTTCTTCTTTATCTTCCTTCTAGTATATTTTGGCTGCTTTCAAACTATGTTGATCTTGTTATCTTTTGGAATATTTGTAGTATTACTCATGACTTAGCGACACCCGAGGTCGAGCTTTTATTTTCTTTATTTGGTTTACAACTTTGTATCGTTTATGAAAATTTCAGTTGAAAAGGTCGTTATTTATGTTTTAATGAAATGTTGAACTACTATGGCAATATATCGGCTGGCCTAATTTATGATAGGCGCCATTATGACCGGGTTGGTTTTGGGGTCGTGACATCTCATCCCACAATTAAATTATCCACCCCAATCCATAACTCGCCGGATTCCTCTTTTTAAACTAAAATACCCCTTTAACTTTATAACCCTTCCCCCAAATTCATTTTACAAGGAGAAAAGAGAAACGAAAAATTACTGGCTACTCGAACTATTTCTCTCCATATCATAAGTAAAAAAATTACGATTGAAGACTAGAATCTTACAAATGTATGGGTTTTCATTCTAAAATTAGTTCTTAATTTTTTTTTGCTTTGTTTATGGTACTATTTCGTGCTGGAATAGCTTTAATATCTAGTCGTTATCTAGGTTTTGTGTTGTTATTGTAGTGTGGCTTTATCCTAATATTGTATTTGCTTTCGGTTTTTTGTCTTCGTTGGTGGTCATTAAAATATTATACTTTCAGTTAGAGTTTGGTGTTTTCTTTTTGTTATTGTCTTTCTGTTGATTTTGGGAAGACCATAATATTCTATTGATATTGGCGTGTTATGTTGTAGAGGTGGATTTATGATTTTGGCTTGCTCGACTTCAACATGTTATTGTCGTTTGGCTTTATTATTTTTTAGTTTGATATGATTGAACTAGGTCCCCATTGTTGAATTTCTATATAATAAATAAAGAAGTGTGAATGAAAAATAGTGGGAAAATATTTAGAGGAAAACTAAAGGTTTGAAATGTTCCTTTTACTTAGGCACTTTGTCCCTCATCGAAAAATGAAAAAAAATTCTTGTGCTTATATAGAGAAGCTGATCTTCTAGCTCTTAAAAGAATTGAGAACAAGTAATGCCTCGCGTCGTCATCATCGCTCGCTCAACTTCGACTTCGGATTTAATTGATTGATAAATGTTTGGACCAAATTTAGTTTTCATTTTTTTGTTATTTTTTTGTTTCTTGATATTTTATTGTGAAACTTTTTAATTTAAATTTTGCGGTGGTAATTTTTCCAACAATCCAATTCGGTAACAAAATCTTCTCAAACGAACATGTATCTTGCCACTCGTTGAATCCCGAATTATTGGTTATGAATATAGAGGATTAGCCCTATTTTCAGTCACCTAACAATAGAAAATCTGCATATATTCTTCCCTAATTTTCTTTGCTTTTCTCCATATTTTTCAAAGCAAAAATAAGCATTATTGTAGTTTACTGCTATTTGTTGAGTTCGAAATTTTTTTATAATTTTTATGGTTGGTATTACAAAATAGTTATTTTCCTCTATCTTGAAAAGAATTAATATAATAACCTTGGACAATAGTGAGGGGATCAAATTCCTTAAGAAACACAATTTCCTGTTCGGTTTAGAACTTTTAATTCTTTTGTTTCTATTTTTGTTTCTGTTTTAATTTTGTAGAAATTATTTTTAACACAGATTAGTAACAAGCTTTAAAAATTTATTTACTTACTCCATGTTCATCTTATATTTTAATTTAGAAAATTAAAATTTTTGTGATTTTCTGCTTTTATTATTTGAGATTAATATCTTCAAATTTTCTATGTCACACCCCAACCTTGGGAGGTGTGACCAACACACGAAGTTCGAAGGCCCGTGCAAACCGACTCATGCTCTTACATCTTTTTATTCATAAAATCTGGTCCATTGAGGCCTTCAAGTAAAAATCACCATAGTTAAAATGTGTACGACTGATTAGCAATAGAAATGTTGGCATTTTGTACATGATCATTGCCACCAACATAGTCATGGCCAACGTCACATGAAACGAACACTAACGCTAGCCTACAAGCCTCTAAGACTACCAAAAGGAATATAAATTTACATAACTTGGTCGGGATATAGCCCCACAGTACCCAAAATGATTATCGCACATACTTTAATACTTATCGACCCAGCTACTCCGGAGAAGTTGAAAGCAAAAACCAATGGTTGAATCATGCACCTAGTGAGGATGGGTATCATTGGGTTTGTCTGTACTTGTGGACATGAATACAGTTCCAAAAAAGGGTGTCAGTAAGAAAAATATATTGAGTATAGAAGGCTAAGAAAACATGCAAAAATTACTGGGTTAACATAAAAGATATGAGTACTTTCTTTCAAACCGATTTCTGAAAGCAAGCCAATATGGGCATAAACTGTAACAACTTTGATTTTAGAAAATGTGCAAGATTTACGTAAGGTTGAACCGCTCATGGAGACTACACATTAATTGCAACATAATATTACTCAACTTTTCTTTGGACATATTACTTCATATCCTACTCGACCTCGCAAAGGACTCGGTAAAGTTTATTTCTTTCATTACATCGTACTCAGCCCCCAGGAGGTCCCAGTTATTTATGGTCTCAGGAGATCTTGGTCGTACCTAGTCATGTGAGGGATCGATAGTGTCTCTTATAACATCATTATATACCTGATCTCATAGAGAGATAGGTCATACCCAGTCATACAAGGGCTCGGTTATACGCGGCCACTCAAGGGTTCGGTAGTGTATCACATCGTGTCTCTTCATATCCAACTGATCTGTGATTTCACAATAGGTGTTGTACCCGACCGTCTATAGCACGGCTCGGTAAAGTAAAATAAATACATTTACATATAAGAGTAACACATAATCAATTTCAAGAATTATTAAGTTTAGAATCAGAATGTACCATACGCCCCGGTTTCAGGATGCTAAAGTGAACTTTTTGGATGTTGCAAAACGTCTACCAACAATAATATACAAGGACGGAACAATATTATTGAGAGGGGCTTAAAAATACCAAGTCTCATAGTGCAGGAGAAACTCATGCCAAGAAAGAAAAGTAGCCTTACATATCCAAAATTGATGAAACAAGATAATAACTATTACAGTGATGACACCAAGTTCCTTCACGCTAGATCCAACTAGATTCGAATTCACCTCCAACTTTGCCTTAATTTGCTTGGAAATTTTTAAGGGGCGTTGAGTGTATTTTAGGAGAACAGGTGTTGGTTATACTTCTAGAATGAGAGAGAATGAGCCTCACTACCCTTTTATACTATTACCAAGTATAGAAAATATTGCAGCTCCACATGCCAATTGGGTCGCCGCACCCTGGTTACAGCACCCTATGATACATTTGGTGCAACCGCAATGAAACGTGTAACCACCTTCTGGCCTCAAACGCGTCGCCGGCTCATTGACCACACTACAAGCCGCACTTACTAAGATTTTATTTAGGTATGGGGTGTATCATTCTACTCAAGGCTTATATTCGGTTTAAAGATATAAAAACTTCACTGACTTATGAATTATGGTTGTATTAGATTCTTTTATAGAAAAATGACAATAGATATGGAACAACAAAACGGTTATGTTACAATGACTAATGCCGCGACAAATAATGCTGCAATGGCTACTGCGTCTTCAAGTCACACAACTCTTGCACCGACGATGGCACCAGTAGAAAAGTCTAGAAACATTTCTGGTACAAATTTAAAGTGTTGGAAACTATCACGATCCAAATCCTAACCCGTCATTATGGTTGTGAGCATCTAATTTTGCCCTATATAAGAAATTACTCCTACATATTCAATAATAGTTTTAGTGACTTTTGTACAATTAAGAATTTTTTTTATTTGTTTGGCAATCGTTTGCTCTTCTAGCATGTTTTAGTAGCATTTCCAATCACAAAAATGATCAAAAAAATATTTTTTTCTTTTATCTTATTGCATCCTTAGATTTTTATTTGCATTATTAACATTTAGTTCGCATTCAAATACAAAGATACATTAATTTGTTTTACATTTTAGGTTCAAAAGTAATTAATTAACCTCTAAATTGGAACTGAGCCAAAACAATTCCAAAATGACCCAATGTTTGTCCCAATGTTCTTTCACAATGTTCTTTCGCCAACCCAAGCCCATCCCCTCCTCTATCCTTAAAACACTCCAATTCTCATTTCAATTCCTAGAGACCTAATCAGACCCCCTCCCTAAAAAACACTAACAATGACGCCTCTTTCTCTCTCTCTGAAAAATCTAGAAAACGGCAGCTCCTAGGACAACCGAGAATCAGCCGCAAATCCCATCTCCTCTCACCAAATCAGCTGTCCACCTCCCTTCAAAATCGAAGAACGGCAGCCCCTATGGAAACTTGAATGAGAATTGATAAGCATAATGGAATAACTTTTGCTTCTGGGCTGAAGCATTTTAAGAAAATTCAGCAGCATCATTGATTGCACTCAAAGAGGCTCACTCATGTTTTAGTTCGGCTTCATCAATGAAAAGTCGATGAGATCCTATGCGGTTGAGGTTGTCGTTTAAGGTCTCTGGGCGATAGAGTTGTTCGTGTTCAACTAAAGTGTCGCATTATTGTAAACCAATTGGAAAATCTTTACATATTAAAAGGTTTCAAAGTTTCAGAAGAGTACATTTTTTGGAGTGGAGATCTATTTTTTTGTTAATACAGAAACTGGTGTTCATTTAAATGTTCACATCTAATTATATTCCTTTTAGGTGTTCTGTTTCTTGTTAATTTTCCATTTCAATCATACTCACGTTGAGTTTTCGTGTGTGTGTGTGCGCGCATGTGTGTGTTGATCTACAGGTTGTTCTATTGAGTGCCCAGAAGTTGGTTATTGTTAATTTTATAATTTGAACACATCCACTTTATGTTTTTGCTTCATTTCTTTTGATTCACTTTTTATTTTGTTTGTTTCGTATCTTTTGGTTAAGTTCTACTAGGTGTTTTTATAACTTCACTTGGTGATTCATATCTGTTGGCATTTCTTCAAAGTATTCATTTATTGGGGTTCATGTCTGATAAATTTTTTAGGGTCGAGGGTCACCGGAACTTTGTTATTGTTCTTGTTGTTGTATGAATAGTCATAATATTTGGACCCGAACACTTAATATTTTCAATAGCTAGACCATCTTTTCACAATATCTAAAATTATACATTTCTTTCGTGGACAAAAAATAGAGTCAATTTTTCTTGATTTGAGATTTAAAATAAACCGGTGACTCGGGATACCATAATGTATCCCAAGTGGCGACTCTGAAATTAAATGAATAATCCCATTTCGACTATGTCACTTAAATTTGAAAAACTCCCTATCCCCGCGGGAAAAAGGAGGTGTGACAGTTCTGACGACTATGTTGGGGACAAGAACCCAGAATTTCTAATTCACGGTTCAAGAATTTGAGCTTATAATAACTTTTAAACTTGGATTTCATTTATATATATGATCTTTACGTGTTTGAGCCTAATGTGCTAATTGCCGCTTTTTACCGTTTTGATATTCTATGAATTATATATAAACTATTACGAAACCCTTCTTCTCTCCGAGTCTTCTAAATCCTCTGGGAAGGGCACGCTGGCGTGACTTCTTTTCTATTAATGTCATATCCTTAATTTAGAATAATGTTCGGACAAGTTGTAAAGCCGGATGATTTTTTGGTTACCGGTACGCTGCCCCTCCCTTTGGCACAAATTGTTCGCTTGGGTAAGCCAGGTCTAGAACAATACACCCAAATTTTAAACCTAGAATAACATAGTAGGGACACTTATTTGCATCACGTACATTTGATTTTGTGGACTCGACACATCGGTTGGGTCCATCTAGGACAAGTGTACCCAAATTAAAAGACCATCATCATGCATCTTACGTGCTACTTGTGTATCTGTCTGTTTCGGCTTGCATGTTGATTGTCTTCTAGAATAAGAAAACAAATCAAAAAAAGAAAAAAGAAAAGAGAGTGAGAGGCAAATATTTGAATTATCAATAAACTCTGCCGAATTTTTTTTTAAAAAAGAAGGAAAAGTTAATTAAAATACGTCATATTTTCCTGTTGCGTCAAAGCTGACAGAACTATGCGGGTCTGATTCTCACGGGATGTGAGATATGTAGGCAAGCCTCATCAGTTCCGACCGCCAATTTTAAAAAATCTAAAAATAATTTCCTTTACTTCCTTCTTTAGAAAAGTCTTTCTTTGAGACACCAATTTTCAAAATTCCAAAAATATTTTCCTTTACTTCCTTCTTTAGAAAAGTCTTTCTTGAGACCCCAATATTCAAAAAAATCTAAAAATATTTTCGTTTACTTCCTTCTTTAGAAAAGTCTTTCTTTAAGACCCCAATTTTTAAAAAAATCCAAAAATATTTTTTAAAATTTCTTCTAAAAATCCAAAAATATTTTCATTCTTCTTGAAAAGTTTTTCTTTCAAAAATTGAAAATAAAATTCAAGATTCAAAAATATTTTCTTCAGAACGTCTTTCTTTCACAATTTTAACATAAAAGTCCAAAAATCCAAAGATATTTTCTTCCTTCTTTAGAAATTTTTCTTTCGAAATTCCAAAAAAAAAAAACTAAAATCAAAAAATATTTTCTTTCTACTTTATAATTCTTTCTTTCGAAAATATAAAAAATTTAAAAAAGCAAAATCTTAAAGAAAAAAAGATTACTCCCTCCGTTCCAATTTATGTGAACATTTTGACTGGACACGAAGTTTAAGAAAAAATGAAGACTTTTGGAATTTGTGCTCCTAAACAAGTCAAAAAGCGGTCTAGAGTTTTTTGTTGTTGTAAAAGCTTCTGATTAAGGGTAGAATTGTAAGTTCAAGCTAAATTGTTTCCAAATTTAAAAAGAGTTCATTATTTTTGGAACGGACCAAAAAGGAAATAGGTTCACATAAACTTGAACGGATGGAGTAGTTTATTCACTTTATTCCCGATCTTTCCGAATTACGCAAGATCTGATTCATGTTCTCACATGATACGTAGGAAACCCACATCAAGTTCGATCGATCATTTAAAAAAAAGAAGAAAAATGACTAAAATGATGATGATAATAATAAGGACTGATTGAGTCCATTCTAACGTATCTCTTGTTTTGAATTGTGAAGAAATTTTAAGGTGGTTGGTTTGTGGTAAGCTGGCAACACAAGATCCAAGGGAAAAATGTCATTGATAACTGACATTGAAGCTGTTGCAAGCAGCCACGAGACTCATGGTCAGAGGTATAACGACCCGGGCTATCGTTTTGAGTATTATAGTCCCATTTCCCCCATCTATTCTTCTTTATGTATTGTTCAGTTGTGTTGAGTTGTATCGAGTTGGTAGGTTTGGGTTCGGAGTGGTTTTGGAGTGAAATGAACACTTAGTCTCTTAGTTAGAAAGCTAAGTTAGAAAAGACGATTGAAAGTGGACTTATGAGTAAATTAATTTGAATTTAAATTTTTATGATTCTATTAGCTTTGTTAGGTGATTTTAGACTTAGGAATGTGTCCGGAATATAATTTGGAGGTCCGTGGTAGAAATAGTCTTGAATTGACGAAAGTTGGAAGTTTAGAAATTCTTAGGCTTGAATTCGAGGTTGATTTAGTATTTTGGTGTTGTTTTGGGTGTTATGGAGATTCGACTAAGTTCGGGGTAGTGATATATGACTTTTTGGAATTATTGGTTGAGGTCCCGTAGGCCTCGGGTGAGTTTTTAAAAGGTTTGGGTTCTGTTGCACTCGTTTTTCTCATGTTTCGACGTCGTTTCTTCAAGTACAAATAATATCTTATTGCACAAATGAGCTCCGATTTCTTTTTTGATTGAATTATTAGATTTGTATCGTAATTACGGACCCATAGCAAAAAAATAGTCGAATTTGGATAACGTATGAGGATTTTATGGTCATTTTATAAGAATTATGTTGCCAAATTTTTCAGATTAATTACGAAATTGTCACTAGTAGCGTATTTAAAAATCTGCACTATTTGCAAATATTAAAGCATACATATATCATTCATTATAAGGCAAAATTGAGTGATTCAAAAGTCTAAGTTGACTAGAATTTCACAAGGAATCCATTGGAGGCATAAAATAAGAGTTTCGGGATCGGTTGGCATGAGAAACGAGGCAGAATAGCTGGCAATAAAATATACAAAACTAGAGTTTGTTCATTCGGTCATATTTTGAGTTGGGAAGCTCAGATTTGGGCGATTTTGGATGCGATTTTCACCATAGGGATTGCGATAAGTGTTCTTTACTTGATTTAGGTTATTTTTCATGAATTCATCTTAGCTTTTGGGATTTGATTGATGATTTCAAAGTAAAATTGAGGGAGTTAGGTCTTGAGTTTTGGAGAGTTTTAGTTGGGGATTTGAGGGACAAAACGAAGTCCGATTTTGACAAATTTTATATAGTTAGACTCGAGAGACGAAAAGGATTATTATTCTTCTATTTTTGACTGATTTTGAGATGTGGACCCGGGGGCCGGGTTTTGGCCTATTTTGGATTTTTGGTATATTTTGTAGTTTTTATTGTGAAATTTGATTCTTTAGAACATGTTGATGGTATTAATATGATTATGGTTAGATTCAAAGCTTTTGGAGACTGAGTCCAAATACGAGGGTATTTCGGAGTAGAAATTTACGTTGTTGAGGTAAGTAACAGTTTTGAATCTGGCTTTGAGGGTATAAATTCGGAGAAATTGATATCATGTGATTGTTTGGTGGTGATACCCATGCTAGGTAACGGATGTGTAGGTGTGCACCGCGAGGTATTGAGACTTGGTCTGTCCTGTGAGGTTGTGAGGCCTAATGGTTGTTATCTATGGTTATGTATTTACTTGTTGTTGAACTTGTTTGCCTTCATGTTAGAGATCATGCTTAGGTTTTATTCATTCTCACGTTAGTTGTACTCAATCATAGAAGTTATTGTACATGTTTACCTCAATTTCTATTTTTTCTGATATTCTCAATCATAGAAATTATTGTACATGTTTACCTCAATTTCTATTTTTTCTGATATGTTGTGATACTTGATATAGGTTGTGTTCCCTTATTTGTTGATGATGGGGAGGCTAGTGAGGTACATGATTGAGTAAGGCCGAGGGCCTGGTTGTGAGGATATTAATACCATAGCTCGTGAGCCGTCCGTGTGGCACATGAGTTGACCATGCGGGTCCAGCTATTGATACCATAGCGCGTAAGTTGTCCGCGTAACACGTGAACTGACCGTGCGGATCTAGGTATTGATATGATGGCACGTGAGTTGTCCGTGCTTAGCTCTTGGTTTTTGGGAGCCCTCCGAAGTCTATACACACCCTCAGTGAGCGCAAAGTGTTGAGTGTATTGAGTGTGAGTGATGAGTGATTGAGTGGCATTGTAGTGAGGTCGCATTTAGTTTTGCTGTTGCTGCATTTATCTATTAAATTTCTTTGTAGCATTTACTGAGTTATGGAATTTACCTATTTATTCCTATTTTTTTAAATTGTAAAAATAAATAATTGGACTGTTTTACTTAGCTCGTAACTACTATTCAGTTCCTTAGTTATTTCTGTTACTACTGAGTTGGTTGTACTCATACTACACCCTGCACTTTATGTGCAGATCCAGGTGAGTTAGAGCGTGGTGATCGTTTAGTTCAGGCCAGCTATCTTTGGAGATTGCAAGGTAGATGCTAGTGTCTGTAGGACCTTCTTATTCCTCTTGTTGTTTCTTCTTTTGGACAGTTAGACAGTTTATATATCTTAGTTTATAGTTTTAGATGCTCATGACTTAGTGACATCCCGATGTTTGAGGCTCATTTCCATATTTTATACTAATTATAATTAGAGTTGATTTAGTTTATGAGAAATTCAAATGTTGAAAATATTTTATTAAATTCTTATAATCGATTAAGTAGTAATATTTTGGGAAGTAGGCTAGCCTTGTAACATGATAGGCGCCATCAAGGCCATGGTTAGATTTTGAGTCGTGAGAAGTTGGTATCAGAGGTAGGTTACATAGGTCTCACGAGTCATGAGCGGGTTTAGTATAGTCTTGCGGATCAGTACAGAGACGTCTTACTTATCTTCGAGAGGCTGCAGAATCTTTAGGAAAACATCAATTTTTTGAATTCTTATCATGCGGTATTGTTTCAGCTTGAAGTGTAACTCTTTGAATTCCTTCCACACATTCATATGCGCACATGATCGCTTAGTATCATTTGTGCATCGATGGAGTGTCATTCCCTAGATGAGGTGCAAGATGTTATTTTTGTGTGTTGATGTTGGGACAATATGAAGGACTTGAGGCCGAGTTTTGACTGTAGATTGAGCACTAAGGTGTCGATTGTGTGAGCACGTGCTTATGGACTTACATGTTCGGCAGTGTCCCTATTAGTGAAAATAGTGGCTGGATGGATACGTGATAAGTTTGATGTGACCGCAAGATGAGTTCATATGATTTGAATGCGACGATAAGGTATTGCTGAAGGTTTTAACTATTTGAGACTCCAGGTATGTTTTTAGACTCGTTCAAGGACGAACGATTGTTTAAAAGGGGGATGATGTAACGACCCGACATGTAATTTTGAGAGGCATAGCACCATTTCCTCTATCTATGCTTCTTTATGTATTGCTCAGCTGTGTTGACTGTATTGAGTTGGTACATTTGTGTTTGGAGTAGTTTTGGAGTGAAATGAACACTTAGTTATAAAGCTAAGTTAGAAAAGTCAATTGGAAGTTGACTTATGAGTAAACGAATTCGAATTTGGATTTTTATGATTCCATTAGTTTCGTTGGATGATTTTAGTCTTAGAAATATGCCTGAAATGTTATTTGGTGGTCTGTGGTAGAATTAGGCCAGAATTGACGAAAGTTGGAAGTTGAGAAATTCTTAGGCTTGAATTCGAGGTTGATTTGATGTTTTGTTGTTGTTTTGGGTGTTCTGGAGGTTCGACTAAGTTCGGGAGTGATATATTACTTGTTGGAATTATTGGTTGAGGTCACGTAGGCCTCGGGTGAGTTTTGGATAGGTTTCGGTTGTGTTGCGCTCGTTTTTCTTATGTTTTGACGTCTTTTTTTCAAGTATAAATGATATCATATTGCACAAATGAGCTCCGATTTCTTTTTTGATGGAATCATTAGATACATATCGTAATTACCGACCCGTAGCAAAACGAATCGTCAAAATTGGACTTCGTATGAGGATTTTATGGTTATTTCACTAAGAATTATGTTGCCAGAGTTTTCAGATTAATTACGAAATTATCACTAGCAACGTATTTAAAAATTTGCACTATTTGCTAATATTAAAACATACATATCTCATTCATTATAAGGTAAACTTGAGTGATTCAAAAGCATAACTTGACTAGAATTTCACAAGGAATCCATTGGAGGCATAAAATACGAGTTTCGAAATTGTTTGGTACGTGAAACAATGTAGAATAGCTGGCAGAAAAATATATTAAAGTAGGGTTTCTTCATTCGGTCATATTTTGAGTTGGGGATCTCGGATTTGAGTGATTTTGGAGGAGATTTTTACCATATGGATTGGCGTTAGTGTTCTCCACTTGGTTTTGGTTATTTTTCATGAATCTATCATCCTTTTTGGGTATGATTGATGCTTTCAAAGTGAAAATTGAGGGAGTTAGGGTTTGAGTTTCAGAGAGTTTTAAGTGAGGATTTGAGGGATCAAATGGAGTCCGATTTTGATAAATTTTATATGGTTAGACTCGAGAGAGAATGAGGTTTATGATTTTGCTATTTTTGACAGATTTCAAGATGTGGGCCCGGGGGATAGATTTTGGCCGATTTCGGATTTTTGGCATAATTTGTAGTTTTTATTGTGGAATTCAGTTCTTTAGCATATGTTGATAGTATTAATTTGATTATGGTTAGATTCAGAGATTTTGGAGACCGAGTCCAAGTACGAGGGTATTTCGGAGTAGGATTTTACACTGTTGAGGTAAGTAACAGTTTTAACTCTAGCTTTGAGTATATAAACTCGAAGAAATTGATATCATGTGATTTTTTGGTGGTTATACCCACGCTAGATAACGGGTGTGTGGGTGTTCACCACGAGGGATTGAGACTTGATCCGTCCCATGAGGCTGTGAGGCATAATGGCTGTTATCTGTGGTTATGTGTTTACTTGTTGTTGAACTTGTTTGACTTCATGTTAGAGATCATGCTTAGGCTTTATTCATTCTCACGTTATTTTTATTCAGTCAAAGAAATTATTGTACATGTTTACCTCAGTTTCTATTTTTTTCTAATATGTTGTGATACTTGATGTGGGTTGTGTTCCCTTATTTGTTGATGATGGGGAGACTAGTGAGGTACATGATTGAGTAAGATCGAGGGCCTGGTTGTGAGGATATTAATACCATAGTGCGTGCGTTTTCTACGTAGCACGTGAGTTGACCGTGCGAATTCAAGTATTGATACCATAGCACGTGAGTTGTCCGCGTAACACGTGAGTTGATCGTGCAAATCCAGGTTTTAATATGATGGCACGCGAGTTGTCCGTGCTTGGTGCTTGGGCTTTGGGAGCCCCTCCGGAGTTTATGCACACCCCAATGATCGCAGAGTGTTGAGTGTTGATTGTTGAGTGCGAGTGATGAGTGATTGAGTGACATTGCAGTGAGGTTGCATTTAGTTTTGCTATTTCTACATTTATCTGTTAAATTTCTTTGTAGCATTTACTGAGTTATGGAATTTACCTGTTTATTCATATTTTTTTTAAATTGTGAAAATAAATAATTGGATTATTTTACTTAGCTTGGCACTACTGCTCAGTTCCTTAGTTATTTCTGTTACTACTGAGATGGTTGTACTCATACTATACCCTGCACATTATGTGCAGATCCAGGTGAGTTGGAGCGCGATGATCATTGAGTTCGGCCGGCTATCTGCGGAGATTGCAAGGTAGCTGCTAGTGTCCACAGGACCTATTTAATCCTTTTGTTGTTTCTTCTTTTGGACAATTAGACAGTTTATATATCTTAGTTTATAGTTTGAGATGCTCATGACTTAGTGTCACCCCGATGTTTGGGGCTCGTTTCCGTATTTTACATTAATTATAATTAGAGTTGATTTAGTTTATGAGAAATTCAAATGTTGAAAATATTTTATTAAATTCTTATAATAAATTAAGTAGTAATATTTTGGGAAGTAGGCTTGCCTTGTAACATGATAGACGCCATCACGACCATGGTTAGATTCTGGGTCGTGACAAGAGGTTCAATAAGAGTCTACCGTGGTTGAGGAAAATAGTGAAACAACAAATGACCGAAATGCATCAAGCATGGGCCAATGGCCAAGGACATCCTTTTTCTATTCATGATTTTTCAAAGTTCACACCCATCTCGACCGCTTCCATTCCGGTCTCATTGTTTGATCAATCCTATCCACCTGGGTTTAGTCCAT
This sequence comes from Nicotiana glauca, assembly GCA_026770625.1. Taxonomy (NCBI): domain Eukaryota; kingdom Viridiplantae; phylum Streptophyta; class Magnoliopsida; order Solanales; family Solanaceae; genus Nicotiana; species Nicotiana glauca. The sequence continues at coordinate 119,735 of MU790421.1, forward strand.
ATCCCCACTGTATGACTATAGTTGGAACTTCTATTGCATGCCCTCAAAATTTTCCATTAACAACCAATCCGACAACTACTAATGGTATGCCCGTCTTCACCATCCTACAGCCGATGGTGGTGGAGAGGAACACCCATGAGTCACAATTTGCTACCCAGCAAGAGCAGTACCACTCTCCCGAGTACCACTCATACTAGTTTGATCTTCCTAAAAACATTGAGAATCCTGCCAGACAGATGGCACAAGAAGAAATGACCCAAAGACTAAATCGTTTAAAATAACAGTTGAAAAACATGTATGGGTTAGTAGGCTAGAAGAGTATTTCCTTCAAAGATCTATGTATGTTCCCCGATATTCGTTTTCCACTTGGTTTCAAGATTCTCAAATTTGAAAGGTACGATGGACATGGAGACCCCATAGCCCACCTGAAAAAGGTATTGCAATCACCTAAGATGTCCAAGAAGAAATGAATAATTGCTAATAACTTATTTTGGGGAAAGCTTTACGGGTGTAGCCTCTGAATGGTTTATGGATTAAGACACATCTCGATGGTATGTTTGGTATGACATAGCGCAGGACATTCTCAAATAGTTTCAATATAACATCGATATCGCCCTAGACCGTAATTCCGTTTCAAACCTGAAGAAGAAAAAAACAAAAAGTTTCAGGGAATATGCCATTAAATGGAGAGAGCAAACGGCTAGAGTTAAGCGACTCATGGATGACCACAAGCTAATCAATGTCTTCCTTCAGTCTCAAGAACTAGATTATTTTCAAATCTTGATGTCCGCAGTGGGCAAAATCCTTCTCAGAAGCAATCAAAATGGGAGAAATGGTAGAGAATGGTCTTAAGACAGACAAAATTATAAGTCAAGCAATTCTCAAATATGTAGCTAATGCTATCTAAATTGAATCTGGTAATTTTAGTGACACGAATAAGATGGATGAAGAAATCATGTTGACTTTGGGGTCGAGAAGAGGTTCTAGGAGAATATATCGAAGGTATGACCAACCTTGCATGTCTTTCAATGATTCCCCTGCGCACTACTATCCCCCTCAAACCCCTCAATACTTTGTTGCTTCACCTCAGTATGTTGCAGGGACACCAAGACACTCCAGAAGGCGAGCACCAGTACCACAAAATCTCCACCAGCCTCCAAAAAATTTTCAAATGCCCTATAACCCACATCCAAGCCAGAGGTATAGAAGGGAACAAAGGTTGAAAGGTAATTTTACACCAATAGGAGAGTTGTATGCAATCTTATTTGAGAAGTCAAAGCATTATTACATGATTGCACCCATTCCTCCAAATCATGTAGACCCACGTGCAAGAATCTTTGACCCTTCTAAACAGTGTGAATACCATTCCAATTCCTAGGGGAACAATGTCGAAAGTAATCGGGATTTTAAAAGAGAAATAGAAAGGATGATCCAGGAAAAACTAAGTGTGATCCAAGATAATGACACCCAGAATGTCATGCAGAATCCTATACCTGCAAATGATGATACACACTTTGTGGGGATGATGCCTGGCAACATGGAGTATGAGAATCCTCTTGGGAACTTATCAATTGAAATTGGAGAAGGCCATGGTGATTCTGATGAGCAAATTTATGGCTAAATGTCAAGCTTAGCAATTCAAAAGCCATTCTCTCCTCACCAGGAAGGGATCTTGGTAGCTTGTTTTGATATTTTTTCTATTATCTGGGTTATTTCAAGGTTGTGATCCATATTTTATTTGTTTTATTGAGTCAAACTCTTCTATCCCTTCATTTCGTCTATGTGAGTCTTGTTTGTTTGTTCTATTGCCATTTTCAGTGTCTGGATTATTTCAAGATTGTAGTTTAGATTTTAGTTTGTTTTTATTATTATCAAACCCTTCTATCATTTTCTCAATGAAATATAGTTTGTCCTTTTATGTCATTCCATTCTTAGTTCTTTTACCGCTAGTCCTAGTGATATGACATGCATGTAGAATTTTTAGCCAGATCTTAGAAAAATAATTTAAGATTGAATTGGATAACTAAAAAAAACACTTTTGAAGATGAAAAAGAGTTGAAATACCTTGGACTTAAGCCCGAGTAAAATTTAAGTGGAACTAGAATAGTCATACCCGTGGAGGTTAATTGTTTTTCCTTCAAAATCAATGTGAAGTTCGGGTTTGAGGAAGAATCAATTGAAGATTGTTGGAGAGTTTGACATTAATGGATGGAAAGTATCTTTCAACCAAGACACACCAAGAAGATAGATGTGTTCATCAATGTTGTGATCGCGAAAGGATACTATGTTTCGCATTCTCAACGCTGGGAGGCCCTTTTATTGCTATCCAAACACTTTATACCCTTCATTACCCCTTTCGAGCTTGTATTATTTTCTTTGACCACCCTCTTTTGGAATCAAGTTTAGAGTCGAAAGTATAGAAAAAATTAATGAAATAAAAATATTAAAAGAAAAGTCAATGCCCCAAGAGTAGAGGCTGGGAAATTCTTAGAAAGTTCAAGTGAAAAAAAAGAGTAGAATAAGAAAAGAAACGTTGAAGGTCCATGCCTCCAGAAGATAGAACTTGGGGCAAACAAACAAAAAAAAAAGAAAATGAAGGAAAAAAGATAGAGGAATAGAAAAAAATATTTTGGTCAGGTTTGAACTATGTTAGACCTGTTTCCTTTAAAGAAATGATACGTAGGCAGCCTTATACAGTTCGGTCCAACCAAATAAGAATTCAAAAGAAATCCAAAAATCTCCAATAGATAAAATTGGGGCAAAGATTTTATTTCATTTTTGAATAAGTCGATTCCAAGAGTTGTAAGTCTACAACCCCCTCATTTTGAGTCTACTTTAAGCCTTCATTTCATCCATTCTTTCCAACCTTATCAAAAAATCTTCCAAATAAAGACCTCCCGATATGCCTTCAAGAATGCCAAGAGAAGCATGCAATGAGCAATAGTTGTCACACGATATAGAACACTGTCAAGTTGCTCACACAAGAAAATAAATGAAAAAGAGAAATAAAAGAAAAATGAGGGAGTCTTACTAGTGAAACCCCCACTAGGCACTGTAACACGACGGTAAGTAGAGAGAAGTAAATGAGAGAGAGTTGTCGGTGAAAACCTTTCTAGGCACCACTAGTCAAAAGTGAGTCGTGAAGTTGATACAAAGAATTGGCACGAACAAACCCAACTTCAAAGGTCATAAGAATGGTAAAGGGAAGATTGGATCAGTTGATAGATCTGGTCGTTAAGTCCAAAATACATATTTCTTGTTTGTGTTGTTTCTTTGCATCATTGTGTTCTTCATTCTGAGTCTGTCCTTGTCAAAACAAGCAAGAAAAGATTTCAAAATCTGCTACTAGCTTTTCAGTTGCACCAAAGTAAATTTGTCCAGCACATTCAGTTGTTACTGTCAACATGCCTTGAGGATTCATGCAAAGGCTCCCCCCTAAAGACCCTTGTCAGCATATTTGGCGCAAGCAAAGATAACTAGTGATTCTCTCGGACTGACAAATTGCTCAAAAAGTAGAAAGTCATTCAAGATATCAGAAAAGGTCACTAAGCAATAATTTTCAGTTGGGATAAGGCTGATTAATGCACAAATACAAATGGTACTGGGTATGAAACACTCAGGGTTGATGCATAGCAAAAGTCTCTTGAAACCAACTCAAGCTGATTGAGCAAACGCCAAGCTGCCCAGCACTCAAGGCCACAAACCAACCACCACATTTAAAACTGAAAAAAGTTTCTTTATTTGAACAGGAACAGAGCAGTCCAAGAAAGGAGGTTCCAACAAAAAGAAAAAAGAATAAAAAAAGAAGAGAAGAGAATAGCCGACAAAGGAAATTTCTCAAATCTTTGCCTTTATTTGTCCTGCTAGTGTGCATAAATTTTTTTCATTGTTCTTCACATTTTTCCTCATAGGATAAAAAGTCTTAGTCTGATGGATTTTCTTCCCAATAGAAATCTTAGGCTAATGAATCTTTCTCCTAAGATAACAAAAATAAAAACCTAGTCTGATGAATATTTTTCCTAGGATAAACATCTTAGTATGATAAATTTTCTTCTAGGATAGAAATCTTAGTCTGATGAATCTTTTTCCTAAGATAACAAAAGAAAAAAACCTAGTCGGATGTATCTTTCTCCTATGATAGAAATCTTAGTCTGATGAATCTTTTTCCTAAGATAACAAAAGAAAAAAACCTAGTCGGATGAATCTTTCTCCTATGATAGAAATCTTAGTATGATGAATCTTTCTCCTAAGATAGAAGACCTAGTCTGATGAAATTTTTCCTAGGATAAATAAATTAGAAAATCTAGTCTGACGAACTTTCTCCTAGGATAGATGTCTTAGTCTGATGAATTTTTCTCCTAAGATATAAAAACCTAGTATGATGAATTTTCTCCTAGGAATTAAAAAATTAATTTTTTTCATGCCTTTGAAAAAAAGAAGAAGCATTGGAGAAATTTGTTTGAAAGAACGATTTTCTCAAACACCAAAAAAAATTCCTTCTTGGTTTGTTTTAGCATAGGGTACGCAATTCTCTAGTCTCCTTTTCCAACACGAGGTCACCACTCCCTGGTTGATGCCAACACATGGTTTCCACTCCCTAGTTGATGGCAGCATAACCTGATGCCAACATAAGCTCTCCACTCCCTAGTTGATGCTAACATAGGGTCTCCACTCCCTAGTTGATGCAAGCATAACCTGATGTCAACATAGGGTCACCATTTCATAGTTGATGCCAATATAGGGTCTCCACTCCCTAGTTGATGAGTTTCCAATAATAGGGTCTCCAATCCTTAGTTGATTTCATTTTAGATATAGGGTCTCCACTCCCTATTCTATTTTTCCCATGGATACATAATTCTGAATTTTATTGCTTTTAATAATTAAGTAGTATAGAGTTTTGGTTACAAATAACTCATAAAATTTTCCTAATAAAAACTGGGGCAGAAAATTACGTTTGTTTGTTTGTTTGTTTGTTTTGGTGTTGGAGCACGTTTTACCTTGAGGCACAGGGTTCGAGACGACCACAAGAAGGAGTTTCAATCTAGAATAAATAAAAAAAGAAGAAAAAGAAAAAGAGGTGAACTCAAAGTGTAGACGCGAAGAAAAGATATGGACTGCTTAAGACGTGATTGAAGTCACAAGCTTTGCATGTCCCGTCTTGATCCGAGAAGTTGAAAAATGAATGAACCAGCACTTGTAGCTAACAAGTATCACATTTCAAATTAGAGTCCGGATGAAGAACTAACAAAGATTCTGGATCAAACTTCAGAAGACTCTTAGATAGGAATCTTGTAACTCGTAACTGATATGATTAGTTAGTCTTTTTAATTTTGATGTAATAACAGGACCACGGACCAGAACCTCACTTGACTGTCCTACTCATCACTTATACACTTCATTCACTCCAGAACTATACTGACATGATTCTTTTATAGCCAAGGATATGTAGGAAACCTCTGAAGCAAGGTTCGATCAATCTCTTTCAAACTTATACTCATGGAGTATCAAACAGACAAAAATTATTCATGATTGCTCAGTTTATCTTTGCCCGAAAACTCTTCATGTTTTCGAGCAAAGAGGGGAAGCTGTGAGCACCTAATTTTGACCTACATAGGAAATTACTCATAAAATATTCAAAAATAGTGTTAGTGACTTTTGTAAAATTTAGGAATTTTTATTTTTATTTGTTTGACATTCATTTGCACTTTTAGTATATTTTAGTAGCATTTCAAATCACAAAAATGATAAAACAAATATTTTATCTTTTGCCTTTTTGCATCCTTAGATTTTTACTTGCATTATTAACATTTAGTTTGCAATAAAATACAAAAATACCTTAGTTTATTTTACATTTTACGTTCAAAATTAATTAATTGACATCTAAATCGGAACTGGGCAAAACAATTCCAAAATGGCCCAATGTTTGGCCCAATTTTCTTTCACCAACCGAAGCCCATCTCCTCCTCTATCCCTAAAACACCTAATTCCCCTTTAAATTCCTAGAGTCCTAGTGAGACCCCCTCCCTAAAAAAACACTAACAAGGCGCTTCTCTCTCACAAAAGACTAGAGAACGACAGCTCCCAGGACAACCAAGAATCAGCCGTAAAACCCAACTTCCCTCACAAAATCAGTAGTCCACCTCCCTTCAAAATTGAAGAATGGCAGCCCCTATGGAAACTTGAATTAGAATTGATAAGCATAAAGGAATAAATTTTCGTTATGGACTGAAGCATCATTTACATTCAAAGAGGCTCACTCACATTTTAGTACAACTTCATTAATGAAGAGTAGATGAACTCGTACGCAGTTGAGGATACCTTTAAGGTCACCGGGCGACGGAGTTGATCGTGTTCAACTACAGTGTTGCATTATTGTAAACCAATTGGAAAATATTTAAAGGTTTCAAAGTTTCAGGTTAGTACATTTTTGGAGGTAATATCTGGTTTTTGGTTAATACAGAGACTGTTGTTCATTTGAATGTTCACATATGATTTTATTCTTTTTAGTTTTTCTGTTTCTTGTTAATTTTCCATTTCAATCATACTCACGTTGAGTTTTCGTGTGTGTGTAAGTGCATGTCTGTGTCGATCTACATGCTATTCTATTAAGTGCCCAGAAGTTGGTTATTGTTAATTTTCTAATTTGAACACATCCACTTTCTGTTTTTGCTTCATTTCTTTTGATTCACTTTTTATTTTGTTTGTTTCGTATCTTTTGGTTAAGTTCTACTAGGTGTTTTTATAACTTTACTTGGTGATTCATATCTATTGGCATTTCTTCAAAGAGTTCATTTATTGGGGTTCATGTTTGTTAAATTTTTTAGGACGGAGGGTCTACCAGAACATTGTTGTTGTTCTTGTTGTATGAATACTCATAATCTTTGGACTTGAACACTTATAGCTCGTTTGGCCAAGCTGCAAAAATCAGCTTATTTTGAGAAGTACTTTTTTTTTAAAAGTGCTTTTCTCAAAATTACTTTTGGTGAGAAGCAGTTTGTGTTTGACTAATTAGTTTGAAAAACACTTATGAGTAGCAATTAGTGTTTGACCAAGCTGTTAAAAACTGCTTCTAAGTATATTTTTCTCAAAAGTGCTTCTCAAAAAAGTGCTTTTGGAGAGAAGCTACTTTTTTCTGCTTTTCCAAAACTGCTTTTGCTTTTCCTCAAAAGCACTTTTTTTCTTTCCCAAAGCTTGGCCAAATACCTCAATTTTTTGGCCAAAAGTGCTTTTGGCCAAAAATAAGCTTGGCCAAACAGGCTATTAATCTCCTCAATAGCTAGCCCATCTTTTAACAATAGCTAAAATCATACATTTCTTCTACAATAATTCCATATCCATAATTCATGACCTTGCAATAATCCCAAACTAGCTTTAAGAATAACCATGAACATTCATAGCTTTTCTTTAGGCGTGATAAATAAATCATCACGACTATAGGTAAGGTTCCAGTGGCATAGTCATGATACATAATCCCCAATTCGAGTGTGCATTTTATGTGATCCGTCCATAACTATGAATGATAATAAAATAAACATGTTGTAGATCATGGGTACGATTCTCGTGATGCGATTCTCAATATGCACAAAAACAAACAAGTGCACGACATCATGACTTGTTCAACAAATTCCATAAATGTTTAAATAAATAAAAACAGTTATACAGCTAAAAATGCACAATAGGTTTAAAACACATAATACATTAGATACTTAAGCCAAATATTAATAGTTGAGCGACCCTGCTAAAACCACGAAACTCGGGAATGCCTAATACCGTCTCTCGGGTTAACATAATTCCTTTCCCCGTCTTCTATGTTCGCGGACCAAACATAGAGTACTTTTCGTCGATTTGAAATTTAAAATAAACCGGTGAGTTCGGACACCATAAATTATCACATGTGGTGACTCTGAAATTAAACAAATAATCTCATTTCGACTATGTCACTTAAATTAGAAAAACTCCCTATCCCCTGAGGAAAAAATGAGGTGTAACAATGGCGCCTATCGATGGTACTAGTCAAGCTCACAATTTCCAAAAATACTTCCTAGTTTAACAGAAAATGAATCAAGAAATTTTAAATAAGTAAAGTTTTCATAAAAAGGGGTGAAACCCAAAACACAAGTGTGGAAAAATAGCTTCCAATATCGGGGTGTCACTGAGGCCATGAACATCTATTCATCACCAGTCTAGAAATGAAATGTCTATCAAAGTTTGGATCTAAACACAACGAAAGAAAAAAGATAAGAAATAAGGAATGCGAACGCCGGGCAGCAACCTTGTAAATCTCCAAAGATCAACCGTGCACGGTATCAACACCTACCATGTCCGTAAACACCTGGATCAACACATGAAGTGCAGGGTGTAGGGTGAGTACAACTAACTCAGTAAGTAACAATAATAAATAAGGACCTGAAAGATAGTGACGAGCTACACAGTTAAAGTTCATTTTCAGTGATCTCAACAATAAAAGTAGGCATTCTTTCAAATCCAAAAATTTAAGTCAAATAAGTTTATAAAGGCCAAGTTCAAGTAAAAAGCTGATATAAAATCTCCTAGAAATTTCAAAAAACAAAAATAGTGACATATAGCAGCTTTGTGCAATGACAATGAAAGCAAATACATCATCTCTGGGCAATAGTCACTCAGTCTTTCTCAATAACTCATCACTCGACTCTAAGCCCTCAAAAATCACACTCAATAGGTACCTCCGCTCACTGGGGTGTATAGACTCCGGAGAGGCTCCTTCAACCCAAGCGATATATTGCTACAGCGTGCAACCCGATCCCTATATATATATACACACCCCTAAGGCTCGCTACGACATGCAAACCGATCCATATATATAGACGTATAGCTCACAGCTCAGCACTCAGGCCCTAACCCAGTCACCAACCTTTCCAGTCTCTCGGGCTCTCAAAAATCATAAAAATCAGCCAAAACATAGATAATATAATGTATCAACAAGAAAAAACAAGAGACTGAGATATGATACGCAAGTATAATCGTGACAGTACAAGACAACAATTAGCAAATAATCCAACAAGTACACGACCTATGTGGATCCCAACAGTGTCATCACATAGCCTAAACATGATTTCTAACATGATTTGCAGTTAAATTTGTATAACATGGGGAGAGAATATAGGTAACAACAAGTTATTCAACTTTACTATTCCCCATAATGGACTAAGTCATAATTCCTAAGATGCATGCCACACGCCCATCACCTAGCATGTGCGTCACCTCCAACCCAATCACAAAATGCATATTCACGGGTTTCATACCCTCAGGACCTATTTAAAAATGTTACTTACCTCAACCTGAGCCAAAACTCTACTCCAATAGGCCTTTGCCTCACAAATCATCCTCCAAATGTCCCGAATCTAGCCACAAGCAGTACAATACAATCAATATAGGCTAAAGAAATCAATTCCACAAGAAAAATACGAATTTATAAGCAAAATTCCAAAATCAGCTCAAACCCGGCTCCCAGGACCACATCTCAAAATCCAACACAAGTCATAAAACCCAAAAGCTTATTCTCTCACGAGTCTAACCATACCAAATTTACTCAAATACGATAACAAAATCCCATTCAAAACATAAAAAATCTAACCCAAGAAGGCTTCCTCATTTTCCCAATTTTTCACCCCAAATCACAAATTAGATGATGGAAGTAAAGGTATAGTCATCGAATTTGACAAAATTAGATAGGAAGCACTTACTCCAAACACCCACGCAAGAATTTCTCCAAAAATCACCTTCTACTAAGCTACCAAATCAATTTCATGTAATGAACTCTAAACCCTCGTATTTGAATCTATTATTCTGCAGAGATATACCTTTATCGCGAATGTGACCTGTCCCTCGTGTTCTCGTAGAACACTCTCACTGACCCCTCAAGTTTACCCTTTGCGAACGCGTCCACCGACTCGCGAACACGAAGCTTTGCTAAACTTACTCATCACAAACACGGTCCCTCTCTCGTGAATGCATAGACTAATAGTACGAGGTCCCCAACTACCTCATTACTTCTTCGCGAACGCGTCCCTCATCTCACGTTCGCAATTCACTCATAGTCCAAACCTTCATGTCTGCGTTCCCTTCTTCGCGAACACAAATAACAAAACTTTCTCAACCTACAGATGCCCTTTGCAAACGCATAAGAGGTAACTAGAAAATTACACCAATAGTCTTCAGCCAACAAGCTAAGTCCGAAAGTGATCCGTTAACCACCCGAAACTCATCCGAGGCCTTCGAGACATCAAAAACACATACGACGTCAAAAACTATCAAATCACATCTGATTGACCTCAAATTTTGCACACATGTCAAAAATGACCCTATGAACCTACTCAAACTTCCAAATATCCAAACCGCCCCGATATCAAAAAGTTCACTCCCGATCAAACTTTCCAAAATTCTAACTTTCCCCATTTCAAATATAATTCTACTACAAACCTTCATTCACAATTTGGATGAGCTCCTAAGTGAAAAATAACCTAAAGGAGCTAGAGGAGCTATCAAAATTCAAATCTGAGATTTTTTACACTCTATTTAATATCTAGTAAATTTTTCTAACTTAAGCTTTCAACTGAGAGACCAAGGGTCTCAATTTACTCTGAAATATATCCGGGCCCGAACCAACTAACCTAGTAAGTCATATATCAGCTATAGAGTACAAAAGGAGCAGAAAATTAGGAATCGGGCTACAACTCTCGAAATGACGGTCGTGTTGTTACAATAGAAGAAGTTGTTATTCTATTTAACCATGATTAGTTTGCAGTGATTTTAACAGTGAGAAAGTCTTGATCTTGATAGAAGGAACTCCTAAAAATGAGTGATTTGTTGTCATGTTAGCTTGGAAGCATTCTGACTTCTTGTGCAAAAGTTACATTTTCAGTTGCTTAAAAGATAACTTGTACAATATTTACAGTATCATGAAAACATCAAGAGAATTGTTGAATGCTCTTCAAAGAAAGTACAAGACTAAAGATGCTAGAGGTTATCTTTCATGACATCCTTGCTAAAGGTATAAACCAAATCAATATATTTATTCAAGATATTGATTATATTACTATTTATAAATTTATTATTTAATGTATAGTCATAAATGAAGTGTTTTAAGTTGCGTCATTTATTGAAAAGTTGCCTCCACTACGGATGAATTTTAGGAATTACTTCTACCATAAATGCAAAGAGATAACACTTGAAGACCTTATTGTTCGTCTACGGATTAAAGAGACAATAAGGATGTTGAGAAAAGTCCCATAAAAAATCAATAATAATGGGAGAAAATATTATTGAGAAAGCTTCTACAAGCAACATAAAGAGAAAAAAGTCATCTGGGACAAAGAATTAGCCGAGCAAGAAAAAGTTCAAAGGTAATTTCAACAATTGTGGAAAGGTTGGACATAAGGCTGTGGATTACCATGCACCGAAGAAGGACAAAAATAAGAGTCAAGCAACAATGATTGAAAATAAAGATGAAATAGAGGACATACATGCCATGTTATCAGAATGAAACTTGGTAGGAAATCTCAAGGAGTGGTGGATTGATTCTGGAGCCACTTGCTGTGTTTGTTCTAACAAAGAGTTATTTGATGACCCAGCTAGTCTTCTTATGTATTGTCGCGCAGTTCCCCTATTTATTTCTTGTTTTGAGTTCACTTGTGGTTACGTGATTTTCTAGAGTAATTGGTTTGGTTTCAGGGATGTTTCGAAGTGAATTAGCACACAATGGAAGCTTAAGTTGAAAGAGCTAACCAGATGTTGACATTTGTATAAACAATATCGGAATGTAGACTTGATGGTTTTGATAGCTTCATATAGTGATTTTGGACTTAGGCATATGCCTGGATTTGAATTTGCATATTTTTAGGTTGTTTTGGCTTGAATTGGCGAAAGTTAAAAAGTTTAGAAAGTTGAGAAATTTGATCGAGAGTTGACTTTGTTGATTCCGGGCTCAAATTTTGGTTCCACAAGGTGGAATAGTTTTGTTTTGTGATTTATGACTTGTGTGGAAAATTTGAGATCAATTGGAGTTGGTTTTGTGTGATTCAACATTAGTTTTAGAAGTTTGGGTTCATTAGGCTTGAATTGAGGTGCGATTCACGATTTTGATGTTGTTTGATACGATTTGAGGCTTCGACTAAGTTTGTATTGTATTTAAAGACCTGTTGGTATATTTGGTTGATGTCTTGGGGGCCTCGGGTGAATTATAGATAGTTAACAAATCAAGAGTTGGACTTAAAACATTGCTGAAGAATTTGGGTTACTGGAGTAACCGAATCTACGGTGGGCTTGACCGCAGATGCAATACCCCAAGCGCAACTGAAGTGTTGCAGGTGCAGAAGGGGGCCTGGCTTGGGGATTTTTGCAGGAGCGAGCTGGGTTTCTATAGAAGCGAAGTCGTTATTGTGATTCTTGGTCTGTATAAGCGATATTTTGAAGCGAAGGGGAGGAACCACAAATGCGGATAGCTTCCGCAAAAGCGGACCGCAGAAGTGGATGGTCGTGATCCTTAATGGGCTTCGCAGATGCGACAGTTTTTTCGCAAAAGCGGAACCGCATATGGATTTACTTGGTCCGCAGAAATGCGATTGCTGGCAGTGTTTTAAAATCGAAGAGTTAGTTGATTTTTCCCATTTTTTTTGGGTTATGAGGTTTCGACTAAGGTGATTTTGGAGAGGTTTCAACCTAGATTTAAGAGGTAAGTAACTTTTAATCACTTTTGACCACAAATATTGAATACCCATTAATAATTACACATACTTTTCTTTATACTAGTTTTGAATATGGGGATTTTTAGACTATTTGTCGGAGAGTGAAACTTGAGTATTTGAGGGGCGATTTGAGGTCGGAATTTGATGATGTTGGTATGATAGGACTCGTAATTGAATGAGTATTTGGAATTTGTGAATTTTGTCGAGTTCCTGATAAGTAGGGATTTTGACCACTTATTTGCTCTCTTTTACTTGCGTTTTAGATCTAAAATACTTGAAGTTATTCCAGAGAACTAATGAAATGTGCTTTCATGAAGGAAAATTGGAAAACGAGCCAAAGAAGTTAAAATTAACTCATAAATGAGTCAAAAATTGACAAGGACCAAAATAAGGTAAAAAGAACTACAATGCGGACCGCACAATAATGCGTGCGGCCGCAAAACAAGGAAAGGGCAATGTCAGTATTTCTTTAGAGTATCAGAAGAGGAGATTCAAAGAGTTGGTTTTTGAGTGGCTGAAGATATCCGGACCGCACCATAATTGTCTGGCTGCAGGATGACAAGTGCTGTCACACTCACAATTATGCAGTACGTAGAATAGAAGAATTAGAGAGCCATGTCCAGTCTAGGTTCAAGTGTGCGGCCGCACTCAGAATTGTGTGTGCGACCACACTCAGAATTGTGCGGTCCACACAATCAAATGAAGTGCAGCCGCAACTCACTTTTATGTGACCGCATAAGGCCAAGTTGACCATACAAGGTCAAAGTGCAGACCGCACACACAATTGTACGACCGCACAACCTCCGCAGGGACATTTTAGTCAGATATTTTAAGCTTAGTATAACAAAAATTTTTGTCATTTTTTGGGTAAGTTGTATCAGTGTAGAGCACCTAAGCCATTTTTCTTTACTGTTGAAGGTAGTATTGTATTATATTAGCCTCTAAACATTAGATTTTATTTTCATAATCAATTATTATGCATTGTATCTTAATTTCTTCATTTTTCATGAGTAGCTAAATTTCTACCTAGGGTTGTGGTCCAACACTAGTGTGGATAATTAATGGGTGTTTGATTTAGGGCTTGTTTGAGATTAGGTTAGTGATATTTAGCATAGTAGTTCTTGCTTGAATTCAAGAATTAATGATTTCAAACATTGATTCATGCCTAATTGACTTAGTCTCTACTGGAAAAAGAGAGACTAAGTCTAGAAAATCTTAACTAACAAGAAATTGGAGTGAACACAAGAAATTGATAGCCCCAGTTAAATGGTCAAATCTAGAGATAATAAGATCCGAATTGAGTATATATCACTTGTTTTGTGCAATACACATTTGGAATTGAGAAAGCCAAGTTGGGAAAAAACACTCAAACTATCGAGAGGTATAGAGTGGGAAATTATGTGTTACTGCTATATTACAAAACCTAACAAATTAAACTTTCCCTAGAGTTTACAAACCGTTAGGTAACCACCTAGGTGGAAGTCACGACTCAGGATCTTTTATAATTTGAAAAATAAGCAAAACCAAAAATATTGTCTTCTAGTCTTATAATTGCAATCAATAGCTTAAAGTAGATGTAGATACAACAAACAAGAATGTGGAAGTATAATTTGAGGCACATCATACAATTACACTAAATATATATCTAATCCTAATTCTAACTCCCTATGGATTCGACCCTGACTTGCGTTGGATTTTTATTATTACTTCGTTCGCCTCACTACCTATATTTGTGGTGTGAATTTGGATGACATCAGCTTCGAAGTGCGGGCATACGGTTGATTTTTTGGGTTTACTTTTTGATTTTGGTTAAAGATCTTAACTTTATCATTTGGAATAATTTCATGTAGCTTTTATTGAGAGTATTACATTATTTTAGCTTGATTTCAGCCTTCTAAAGGTTGATATGTGCGGGAAAGGATTGTTGGGGGAGTAATTTTGCTCTCTTGAGGTAAGTATATTATCTAAACTTGGTTGAGTCACTATTTACCTGAATTATTTGTGATAGCTACATGCTATGGGTGCGCACATATGTGGGGTTTGAGCCCGTGTTCTAATATCGAGAAATTTAATTCTCTGGTTGTACTTAGGCTATGATATGCCTAGGATTGACTGTTATGTTTTAAGCTATGATGTTTTTCGTATTTGTAACATTGTTGTGAATTATTTGAGCCATGTTTGAGATTACATAGAGGTTTAATCCACGAATGAACTAGACGAATGCTAATCTATGATGAAATTGCTGATGTGAGATATGATAGTATGAGATTTCTTATTTATTCATCATACATGTATTCTTGTTTATTTGCTCTTATGTGATATGATTAATATGGGTGTCTTTGACCATGCCAAGAGGATTGTGTTATTTACCTATGACGATACCGGGCAAATTGTGTTATTGTGCATGTGATCATGCCATACGGATTGTATTATTATGCATGTAACCAAACCGAGCGAATTGTGTTGTTATGCATGTGACCATGCCAAGTGGATTTTGTTATTATGCTTGTGACCACGCTGGGTGAATTGTATTGTTATACCGGTGACCACTCCGGGCTAATTGTGTTGTTATATATGTGACCACGCCAGGCAGATTGTATTGTTATGCATGTAACCACGCCTGACGGATTATGATATTGAGCGTGTGACCATGCCAGACAGGCAACATGTTGAATTGGTCGTGCTTGCGTGTGGAAATGGATGCATCCCCCTAGGGTCACCCTATCATGTTTCTCTCTTGATGGTGTATACGCGAATATTGAGGAAAATTGATCAGTGGTTGGGTACAAATATGGAAAGGTTGAGGACATCTGGCTAGTGTTTTTTTGGATTTTGCATTGCATTTTTACATGAAATTTCCATGATTATTTTACCTGAATTAACTAATATCATCTCTATATTATAAAGAGTGACTGAAAAGAATATTTGAGAAATAGTACACATAAACACACATATGTATCTTTTTGTGCCTATTGACTTGATACTTGTTATAACCTATAATTTGTGCTTTTTTTATCTTGTCGGGATTAGTTACGATACTTGTTTACATTGGGTCGGTTAGAGTCATAGTACACTATGCATTTAAATATGCATATCTAGGTGTAGGTACATCTACCAACAGTAGGCTTGCTTGTTGGACAATCTTTGAAAGGCGAGGTAGAGCTGCATCCTTGGTCACAATTTTGACTTTTGTTTTTCTTACATACTGTTGTTACAATTTAGCCAGTGTTGTTATTATTCAGTTTCAGACTTGGAGTTTGTTGTAGACCTTATGACTCCGTATTTAGTAGTTTTTGTAGATTTTCCTTGTATTCATAATATTTTGTTACATTGAGGTTGTAGACTTATGTTATTTTAATGTTTTATGTTGTTTTGGTCCCTTATTTTTATGTTCGGATTGCCTAGTCAGTATGTTAGGCACTATCACGATAGGTTATGAGTTTAGATCATAAAAAGTTTGAATCAGAGCCCTATGTTCATAAGTATTACAAGTCATATGTAAGTTTTCTAGAGTTTTGCGTATCTATAAGGACACGTCTGTACTTATCTTTGAGAGGATACCGAACTATTAGGAAACTTTACTTTCTTGCATTCTTGTTGTGCGAATTTATTTTTCCATGAATTAAAATATGATTATTCTATTCTCTCACAGATGGTGGGGACACATGCAGACGGATGAGGCGGACGACCACAAATATCACCAGCTAGGGTCGCGAGAGGTCGAGGCCACGGGAGAGGCTAAGGTATGGCTCATACTATAGCTAGAGCAGCATGCTTGGTGCTAGAAATTGCTCCATCTCAGAGGTAGGTGACAGATGTGGTCGAGCCAATGGAACAAACTCAGGAACCAGTTGTGCCCAATGTGATTCTAGGGCTTTGGCCTAGATTTTGACTATATGCACGAGCCTTGCTCAAGTATTATTAGTTCCAGCTACTCCAGTCACTTCTCAAGTCGGGGAGGTGCTCAGACTCCCGCCAACCATACTCCAAAGCAGGTAGCTCAAGAACTCAAAACATTGGGGGTACTACTAGCCAAATCGATTGCTTCTGATCGAGCCCAAGTTGGTCCACATATGAGTGATGAGGAGCAGAAGAGTCTGGAGAGTTAGAAGGCTTAATCCTCTAGTCTTTAGTGGGACAAAGTCGGAGGATGCTTAGGATTTCATAGACTAGTGTCAGCGGATTCTTCATACTGCAGGTATTTTGGATACTAGTGGGGTTTCATTCACTACTTTTTAGTTGACTGGGGTAGCCTACCAATGGTGGCAGGATTATAAGTTAAGCAGGATAGTCGATGCAACGCCACTTACATGATGTGAATTCTCAGTTCTCTTCTTAGAGAAAGTTGTCCCAAAGACTCATAGAGAGAAGTTGCATAGGAAGTTTGAGTAGCTACGCTAGAAAGTGTATGATAGTGACTTAGTATGAGATGAGGTTTTCAAAATTGGCTCATCATACTATATTATCTGTTCCCAATGAGAGGAATAATCATAGGAGGTTCATTGATGGCCTCATCTATGGATTATGATTCGTTATATGGATCGAGAGGTTGAGACGTGTGCTAGGTTTAATGAGGTGGTCGATATTGCTAGACGCTAAGAACTGGTTCACAGGTAGGAGTGTAAGGAAAGGGAGGACAAATAGCCTCGTAGTTCAGGTGGTTTTAGTAGTCCCTCATCTGGAGGCCAGTCCTACTATAGCAGAGGTTGTTCTTCTAGACCCGTTTAGAAATATCTATATGTTCCTCATGGTTCTTCAGTTAGCCACAGTTGCTACAGTGCATAACCAACTCATTCATCATTCAGTGCGTTGTTAACATAGAGTTCTTACCACGCTTCATCTGACTAGGTTTCCACAAGCCGTTCTTTCAAGGTCAGCAGTCTGTCAGAAGGGGTTGTTATGAGTGCAAATACTTGAGACATCTTAAGAGATATTTCCCCAGACTATTGAGCAGGACTCCGTAGCAGAGATCTCAGCCGATGATTCCAGCACCAGAACCTACACCACATGTACAATTAGCTCGGGTTAGGGCCTAGTTAGCTCGAGGCCTCCCTAGAGAGTGAGGTTGATCAGGTGGAGGCCAGGTCCATTGTTATGCCTTTCTAGCTAGACCATAGGTTGTTGCCTCCGTTGTCGTGATTATATGTATTATTTTAGTATGCCACTAGGATGCTTCAATATTATTTGATTTGGTTCTATTTATTCATTTATGTCATCACACTTTGTTCATTGTTTTGATATGCACTGTAATCCTTTAGTTATGCAGCTTCATGTATCTACACTGATGGGTGATTCTACTATTGTAGATTGTGTGTACCGGTCGTGTATAATGGCTAATTGGTGGATTGGAGAAGATAATTGATATTTTACTGCATAGCATTGTTGATTTTGATATGATTTTAGACATGTATTGGTTGTCACCATGTCATGCTATTCTGGATTGTCATGCTAAGACCGTGACATTGGCGATGCCGGAGTTGCCTAGGGTTGAGTGGAGAGGTTCTATAGACTATGTTCCCAATGGAGTGATTTCATATTTAAAGGCCCAACAGATAGTTGTGAAGGGATGTCTATCATATCTGGCCTTTGTGAGGGATGTTGGTTGTGATACTCCTACTATTCATTACATTCTGGTAGTGAGAGACTTTCCATATGTATTTTCTGTAGACCTATCGGGCATGCCACCCGACAGGGACATTAATTTTGGTATTGACTTGGTGTTGGGAACTCAGCCCTTCTCTATTCTGCCTTATCATACGGCACAACAGAGTTGAAAGAATTGAAAGAACAACTTTAGGAGCTAATTGATAAGGGTTTATCAGGCTTAGTGTGTCGCCTTGGTGTTCGACAATTCTATTTGTGAAGATGAAAGATAGTACTATGCAGATGTGCGTTGATTACAGACAGTTGAACAAAGTTACAATTAAGAGCAAGTATACTTTACCATGCATTGATGACTTATTTAACCAGTTTCAGGGAGCTAGAGTGTTTTCTAAGATTGATTTGAGGTCCGAGTATCACCCGTTGTTAGATTCAAAATTCTAATATTCTGAAGACAAATTTAGGACTCGCTATGGTCACTACAAGTTTCTTGTGATGTCATTTGGGGTGACCAATGCCCAAACATCATTTATGCGTCTAATGAACATTGTATTCCATCTTTAATTTGATTCCTTTATCATAGTATTCATTGATGATATCCTGGTGTGCTCTCGCAACCAAGATGATCGTGAGCAACATCCGAGGATTGTACACCAAACATTGAGGGAAAATAAGTTATATGCTAAATTCTCAAAGTATCAGTTTTGGTTCAATTCTTTAGAGTTCTTGGGGAAAGTGGTGTCCAATGAGGGGATCAAGCTGGATCCAAAGAAGATTGAGGCAGTTCAGAGTAGCCGAGACTTTCTTTAGCTACTGAGATTCAGAGTTTTCTTGGTTTGGTCGGAGAGTATCGCCACTTTGTGGAGGATTTCTTGTCCAGTATTTCACCTTTGACTAGATTGACCCAGAAGGTTGTCCCTTTTTGGTGGTCTGATGAGTGTCGGGAGATCTTTTAGAAGCTCAAGATTGCTTTGTCCATAACTCAAGTTCTAGTTTTACCTTCAATATCGGGGCATATATAATTGATTGTGATATTTATCGGATTGGTTTTTGGTGTTTCTTGATGCAAGAGGGAAAGGTTATTGCTTACGCTTAATGCCGGTTAAAGCCCCATAAAAAGAACTACCTATTTCTTGGTCTAGAGTTGGCAACCATTCTCTATGCATTGAAGATTTGGAGGCGTTATCGCTATGGCATGTCTTGTGACGTATTTAATAATCATCAGAATCTACAACACTTGTTTAATTAGAAGGATCTAAACTTGAGGCATCAGAAGTGGTTAGAGCTGCTAAAAGACTATGATTTGAACATTTTGTATCATCCCAAGAAGGCCAATATAATGCTCGATGCCTTGAGCAGAAAAGACAGTGTATGAGCAGCCGTGCATATATTCTAGTGGGTATCATCCTAGGATTTGGACAATTAGTTTGTGAGGTTACATATTTTAGTACCTATTCGGGTTTTTGCTTGCATGGATTCTCAGTCTTTTTTATATGAGCACATCAGAGAGTGCCGGTATCACGACCCTAATTTCCTTTTCCTTAAGCACACGATGTAGCACAATGGACCATTGCAGATACAGGGTCAATTTTGTGTGCTCAATGTGGATGGGTTACGTGAGTTGATTCTTGAGGAGGCCTACAGTTCACGTTATTCCATTTATCCGGGTTCGACGAAGATGTATCAAGATTAGAGGCAGAACTATTGGTAGAGAATAATAAAGAAAGACATAGTAAAGTATGTGGCTCGGTGCTTGAACTATCAGTAAGTGAAGTACGAGCATCAGAGGCGATTTGCTTTAGAGACCTGAGATCCCTAGTGGAAATAGGAGCATGTTACCATAGAGTTCATTGTTAGGCTCCTACTAAACTTTGGAGAAATTCGAGGCAATATGGGTGATTGCAGGCTGGTTGACTAAGTTCGTGCATTTCATTCTTGTTGTAACTTTTTCAGAGCGGTTGACTCAGATCTATATCCGCGAAATTTTTCGTCTTCATGGCATGCCGATGTCCACTGTTTCTAATCGGGACATGTAATTCACATCAAAATTTTGAAGAGTAGTGCAACAAGAGTTCGGTACATGGGTTGAGTTAAGTACATCATTATATCCCTAAACGAACAAATAGTCCAACCGCAACATTCAAATTTTGAAGGATATACTACGCGCTTGCGTTATGGATTTTTGGGGGTTCTTGGGATGAATTTGTATCATTTGCAGTTTTTGCCTACAATAATAGCTGCCAATCAAGTATTCGTATGGCTCTTTATGTGGCCTTATATGGGAAGCAGTGTTATTATCCAGTTTGTGTGTTTGAGCCGGGAGAGGCTAGGTTGTTGTGTACTAGTTTGGTTCAGGATGCCTTGGGGAAAGTCAAGTTGATTTAGGATCGGCTTGGTTCAACACAGTCTAGGCAAAAATGCTACGTTAATCGAAAGGTTCTTGATGTTACCTATATGATAGGAGAGAAGGTATTCCTCAGAGTTTTACCCATGAAGGGTGTGATAAGGTTCGCGAAGATGGGAAAGTTTAGGCCTCGATATATTGGCTTTTTTGAGGTGCTTGAGAGGATTGGAGAGATGGGCTACAATCTTGCATTCACACATAGTATATTAGGTGTTCACCGGTGTTTCATGTTTCTATGATCCAAAAGTATTTTGGAGACCCGTCTTATGTTTTGGACATTAGCACGGTGCAACTAGATGGGGCTTTGACTTATGATATGGAACCGGTGGCCATTTTAGATCGGTAGATTTGAAAGTTGAGATAAAAGAATATAGCTTCAATGAAATTTCAGTGGAGAGGCCAGTCAGTTGAAGAGGCTAATTGGGAGACTGAGCGGGAGATGTAGATCATATATCCATGCCTATTTGAGACTTCAGGTATGAATCTAGACTCGTTCAAGGACGGACATTTATCTAAGATGAGGAGAATGTGCAAACCGAATTGGTCGTCTTATGTATTATAGCTGCATTTCCCTGTTTATTGCTTGTTCTATGTTCACTTATAGTTACATTATTTGCCGCGGTGGTTGGTCTGGTTCCTAGGATGTTTCGGAGTGAATTGAAACACTTAGTCCCAAGGTTGGAAGCTTAAGTTGAAAGAGTTAACCAGATGTTAACCTTTGCGTAAACTACCCCTAAATGGAGTTTTAATGATTTTGATATATATATATATATATATATATATATATATATATATATATATATATATATATATTAGGAATATGTCCATATTTTGATTTATGACTTAGGAATATGTCCATATTTTAATTTGGAGGTCTGTACGTCGTTTTGGCTTGAATTGGTGAAAGATAGAAAGCTGAAAGTTTGGAAGGTTGAGAAGTTCGACTGAAAGTTGACATTGTTAATACCAGGCTCGAATGTTTGTTCTAGGAATTAGAATTTGGAATGTTGCGTGATTTATGACTTATGTGCAAAATTTGAGGTCAATCGAAGTTGGTTTGATATGATTCAACATTAGTTTTAGAAGTTTGGAGTTCATTAGGATTGCATTAAGGTGCGATTCATGATTTCAATGTTGTTTAATGTGATTTGACACTTCGACTAAATTCGCATTGTATTTTAGGACCTGCTGGAATGTTTATTTGAGGTCTCGAGGGCCTCAGGTGAATTACGGAAGGTTAATGGATCAAGAGTTGGACTTAAAGCAACGTTGAAGAATTTGGGTTTCTTGTGTAACCGCATCTCCAATGGGTTTGACCATATATGCAAATCCGTAGGTGCGGCTGGACTGCCACAAGTGTGGAAGGGGGGATTTTTGTAGGAGCGAGTTGGAGTTCTGCAAAAGCGAAGTTGCTTCTCCGATGCTTGGTCTGCATAAGTAGAGTTTGGATGCAAAGGGCATGAACCGTTGTAAGCACGTGATTTTTGCCCTATATGAAAATAACTCCTAAAAATAGATCAAAATAATTTTAATTGATTTTTAGGTTTGTTTTTTTTCCTTTATTTAGTTGCATTGCATGCATTTTTAACATTTTTAAAAATCATAGAAAAAAAATAAACCATAAAAATGTCACATTTTAAATTCATGCCACCTTAGGTTTAATTTGCATCTAGGAATTAATTACATTGAGCTAATTGTGCTATTAATCAAAAATAACAAAAAATGATCATTTTTACATAGTTAGATAATTAGTTTAATTTTTCAATTTGAATTAATTTAGGAATTTAGTTTAGGTTTTTAATTAATTAAAGAAAGAAAAGAACAACAAAAAGAAGAGGGAAGAGAAAAGGCTTGGTCTTAAATTCAAATTGGCCAAACATTTGAAAAGCCTAAAATATTTTCCCCACAAAACTACTCCCCACCCCATCACTATAAATACACACAATACACAATACAAAAAGGGGGAGGACATTACACTTAGGAGGGAACTGATTTTTCACAAAGGGGGAGCTCCAACGTTTTTGAGACTCCTGTTGATCTCCTTCTTCATTTTTGAAGAAGGGAAAAAACCCTAAAGAGGAAACAGACCAAGAGAAAACCCTAAACAAAACCAACCTTCCACGATTTCCCGTCCAGCCCGTCCCAAGCAACCACCGTCCCCATTTCCTTCAGTCGAGCAGCAGCCATACCCATCGTCAAACCACCAGTCACGACCAGTTCGTCGACCAGCAACCAAGCGACCACCTGCTGCATCGTCGTC
This sequence comes from Nicotiana glauca, assembly GCA_026770625.1. Classification (NCBI taxonomy): domain Eukaryota; kingdom Viridiplantae; phylum Streptophyta; class Magnoliopsida; order Solanales; family Solanaceae; genus Nicotiana; species Nicotiana glauca. The sequence goes on from MU790421.1 coordinate 142,722, forward strand.
AACCACGACGACCCCTTCAACCAGCAAAAACAGCAGCCATTTTCGTCATTTCCAGTCGCGAGCTCCCTCTAAACGACCAGCCATAATAGCCAGCTCCTCCATAGCCACCTCCAGCAGCCATTGCCACTCCTTCATATTCTATTCCCCAAACACCCCCTGAAACACCAGTGAAACCAACGAAACAGCACGTCGCTGACCCAGCAGCTTCAGCCATTTTCGCCAGTCGACCACCCAATTCGTCGTCAACCAACCCCAGCCACACCAACCAGCTTTCTTTCTCATCTTTAACCAAACAGACCTGACGAACTCCTCTCAACGTTCAGCCTACACTCCAAACGACCACGAAAAAACAAAATACAGTAGCTCCATCGCAGCCAGTCGTAACACCAGCTCCAGTCTTAAGCGAGGTCGATTTGAGGTTCGTTCGAGTTCGTCGTTGGTTAGTCGTTATTCGTGGTTCCGGTCTGGTTCGAGTTCCCGTCGCATCCACAGTTTCGGTTTTGCTCGTGTAACTGTTGAACACTTTGAGAAATCAAAACACCCACTTCAGGTGCATTCTCACCCCTGTTATTTCCTTTCTAGAGTTTTTCTCATGTGTTGTCTAAGTTTGTTTGCATACTATGTGTTAATCGTTATTTTTAACTGATTTTGATTTTCCCTTTTTAGATCTAGTAGACTAAAAGAAGAATTAGAGCAATAAGAAATCTTTAATGTTTCTCCTTATAGTTTTGACTTGTCAATTTTAGTATTATGTTATGTTATTTAGATATGTATTTGTTTAGTTTTGTTGAACGGTATCTATGACTATTTAATGGATTGTTTAATTCTATGTTTTGTTGTCCGTCGTTTGTGTTCATCACCGTGGTATGCCTCTTTGTAGGTTAAGTAATAAATGTAGAAGAACGCCTTGAACTCTCGTAATTGCTTTAGGCGTGTTAGTTATACAAGTGTCGCAGGTATTACTAAAACCCGGGGTGCATTTCATGTGACCCGGTTCTAATTTTCAACAAGGTTAAATAAAATTTGTCGTGAACCACGGGTGCATTTCATGTAGCGTGGCTTTGCAGTATATTTTAAATATCCTTGAATTAACTCTTTAAATAAATATAGCAGAATGTAGTTCTGTTCTAAAATAATAAAAATGAGACGAGCCTCGCCAAATAAAACGTACAAATTACGGGGCCCTCATAAATGTATATATTAAAAGATACTTAGACTTTGGGATGGGCCGTTTAGCAAATTTCACGGCCTTCCCAAAAGATATAACATGCTAGTTGCTTTAGGCGCGATTTTAAATAATTTTACCTTCCTAATACGGGTGTGCATTTCATGCAACCCAAATCCAAATCCAAAAACGTCGAATGAGAATATGTTGAGGATCCGGGTGCATTTCATGTGACGTGATCCGAAAATATGTTCTTAAACGACCTTCACTTTCTTAAATAAAAAAATAATTTGACAAAAGCGGTAACTAATTCTAAAAATGCACAAATAGAATAACATGTATTAAAATCAAATATTTTAGCCAAATATAACAGTTGAGCGACCGTGCTAGAACCACGGAATTCGGGAGTGC